>WOGN01004093.1:0-13501 GCA_015342105.1 Leptinotarsa texana
CTGTTAACTAATTGTGAATATAAATTGACGTGTGTAAATAAATTGGTGAAATATTGTAAAAATAAATTAGTTTAAGACAGTTAGTTCGTTAATTCGTTACAATATTAAAAATCTATCTGAGATATGTCAATTTCATTCACTGATATTGATAACGGTCAATTAGTGTATTATCAATTAAACGTTTCATAACTGAACATTATTTCATTTGAATGCTTGCTTGATGAACTTCCCATAAATGATGCCATCGTTAAAAAAGAATTAATTTCTGGAAGTATTAATTAATGTTTTATTGAAATTTAATGTGTTAAGATGTCTCTGATTTGAGAGCAAGACATCTTTGGTATCACATAGTAAGATTATTGTTGGGCTTTAACTCTGTGAAAGCTTATTTATTTTCTATTAGTACTGCAAATGGTGTCAGAGATTCCCGTAGAAATCTCCATATCGTATTAAGCCTGGCTTTAACCTTAAGCTCGCTTAAAATTGTGTCCTACACTTTGCCAGCTTAAAACTCTTAAGCCAAGCCTTGTGAGAGTTTTGATAATGTATTTTTCTTTGTTAAGTTTTCTGTGAGTATGATTTTAATCGTGATTTGATCATAATTACTGAATTTGCAGTGTGCTGTTTGCAATTTGTTGTTTCATGTTTTATCCTCTTAAGACAATAAAGTATATTTTGACTGATCGATTGATTACCTGATATTTGTGAATCTTTTTTTTTCCACAGGACGACCGTCTCCTAGCAGAATGTAGAGTTAGATATCTATCTTTTCTTGGAATAGGAAAAGTAATCAAACACTGTGCTTTTATCATGCACACTGCACAGGACACTTTCGTGTCTCATGTTTTTTATTGTGAACCTTCTTCGGGCGCTTTATGTAAAACTATTGAAGCAGCTTGCAAGGTGAGAAAGTATTTTAGACATTCGTTGATTTGTTAACTTTCTATACGATATCATTTTCTTAAAAACATATTTCAATGTTCTACTTGTAATGCTTTTTTCTACTTTTACGACATTTTAGCTGAGGTATCAGAAATGCTTGGACGCACACCCTCAAGGATTGGGTGGTAGTAATACGAATTTAAGCACGCCTGGCAGCAGTATTGGAGCAGCTTTGAAATCAATTGTAGGGTCCCTTAGAGGTCGGAAGAGTAAAAGCGCGGAATCCTGAGACCAAGGAACATCTCTGCAGGTATGTCGATCACAAATATTTCTACACCATGAACATTTCAAGAAAAATATAGGGCTTGGAGTATAATCCCAAGGGAATGTAAACGCTCATTATTACAAGAAAAAACTGCAAACGCACATTTTTTCAATGATAGGGTTGTATTTTCTTTGGAAAACAAACAAATTCATTGAGATGATGTTTTACTATTCTAAAACTATATCAGAATCAGAGTATACTCATGTTGCTCTATTAGGGAATAATTGGCACCATGTGGGTCTCTCTCCTCTATATTCCTAATGAGTTGGGACCCATTATCACCCCGGTAATTTATTGGTATCCAAAAACTGACTGTATTTTTTCTGCAGTATCACTTATCCCACTTCTGTAACCAAATGCTATGTTTCTGGATTTTCAAAAGGGCGTATATTATGGTTGAGACAATCAATGAATTGCATGTGTCATCAACAAAATACGTAATAAAACACATACTTTTATATAGCATCCTTTTCTTCTTCAAGTAAAAAATGAAAACAAGACAGCTAACGTTTGCATTTAGTCAGGGAGAGCTTTCATTTGGATGATAGCTTGCAGTCAGTACTTGGAAGTGAGATAGTCGAACAAAAGATAGCAATTTCTTTGATTTTTAGACCATTTGACAGTTTACATTGTTTACATGTTGCTTGTTGAAAAGTCCCTACGATTTCGCAACTAATAAAATGCAGACACTTCATATTTCACAGTAAATGAATTTTATATCATAACTATGAATTTTAACTTAAATTTGGATGTACTGTCTAATGTTCCACATATCTAATAATTAAATTGCAGATATCAAAGTTGAACAATGGAATATAAAATATGATTTTCGATAATAACTCATAATATGCTGACATCATTGATGTTAGCATTGATAAAGCAGTTGCTCAAAAATTTAGGTTGTTTGAAGCAGTAACCACATCGTTTTGTTTCATTTAGTATGTCCCAGTTTGTAATGCGATCAATTTTCACTATGTAACATTCAACTTGATAAATCTCACGCTGAAAGGTAAGATCCCGTTAATCCTCTGCACGCACAAATTTCGACTTCTGAGTTTTGTTCGTAGGGTGGCGATAGTTGGTTAACGGAAATATAGATTCTAATAGAACTGATTAATAAGCCTATTAATTCACAATGACAATTTTGATCTAATTTCAATTGGTGATTGAATCTAATATGGCAAATTCTGTGTCAATAGATTTTCTAAAACCGTATTTAGAACTATATAAACAAATCCAGATAGGTAATTCAAATATCTTCATTTCATAATTTTTCCATAAATTTCAGACAAATTGTAGTTGATAATTATCTAAATTCTTTTTGTTTCTCATTTCAAAATGTGGTTCAACTTTGGTTATTGTAATAAATCTGACGCCGGCCCTGACAGAGCGAGAGAGAATGTATCCGCGAAGCCTACGCGAATAACCTGGAATTGTGTCGAAATGACGAGAAAGGATGTGCAATGTTCGTTGCCGCAACATAAAACGGCCGCCAGCCTCTGTTCGAGTTAGTCTGTATGGAGAAAGCGAGCAGTTAACACATTGTGCAGATAAACGTGTGTAAATAAATTGGTTACGGAAATATTGTAAAAATAAATTAGTTTAAGACAGTTAGTGCATTAATTCGTTACATTATTTTTATATTGTATTTATATTTGGGATAACATCTGTACTAAAAGAAATAACAATAAATTCTGTTTACGAAGGTGATATTTCTGTTGTTACAAATTCAATAAGATTTGCGTTTATTCAAAATAATCGGATATAACACAGTAAACATAAATGGGGATACATTTGTAGTAGGTTGATGAAATGGTCTTCAATTCTTCGAATGTTTGTGTCTACTCTTACACAGAAGTATGCATTTGAGGGGGACAAGTTTTATAGAAGTAGTTTGAATATAGTTTTGATATATATTTAGAACTAAGAGTTCCAACAATATAATACACGCGCGTCGAGAGACAGTATTTTTGTTCTGGTGAGGGAAAAGTATTTTCGACATATTTATTTTAAACCAGAGGTTCCAAATTCTACTTATCAAATATAATGATAATTGAGAATCAAAATTTTCTATGTTTTTTACCAATCTTATTTGTAACTAACGTTACTGCAGTTTCGTCTTATAAGGACATTTTCAAACTTATACAATAAATTAACATTGATTAATTACAGCTCATTAGCTCTTATATAAGCATCAGCTCTTATATACCACCCTTGTAGGTACTAATAGAGGTACTTGGGTTGTTTGAGTACCTGAATTTACAGTTCACAATGCGGATGTGCCAATTTGAAAACCGGCGAGTAAACTAAATCGATTTGATCATTTAACAGGTTGCACCCGCAATGTTTTTGCTTGTGAATTTCTAAGGATTGTAAATAAATGAGTTTGTAACCCTTCCTTGCATAGTGCAAAATTTCCGTATCGTTTAGGTTCGGAAACTTGTGGTTGCATGCCAAGGAATGTTTTGAAAACGTGAAATCATTTTTTCCTAGTCTGAAGGACCTTTCCACTTACAGATTAATATTCCCTCAGGTCAAACAACCAGAAATCAAGAAATGGGTAACTCTAACATATTTTGGAAAAAGAACACAGATAATTGCGGGTTTCTTCAGAAAAAACAATGTGGAAGGGGCAATTAGACCACATGCCAGGTTATCTGATTTCCTTTTTAATTCCAAAGATAAGGTGGACAAGTTGGAGAAATCTGGAGTTTATAAGTTTAAGTGTCCGGAGTGAAATTTTCAAAAACGATATGCTTAACATGAAAGGTCCTTCAGACTAGGAAAAAATGATTTCACGTTTTCAAACCATTCCTTGGCATGCAACCACAAGTTTCCGAATCTAAACGATACGGAAATTTTGCACTATGCAAGGAAGGGTGACAAACTCAATTATTTAGAATCTTTGGAAATTCACAAACATTGCGGGTGCAACCTGTTAAATGATCAAATTGATTTAGTTCACTCACCGGTTATCAAATTGGCACATCCGGATTGTAAACTGTAAATTCAAGTACTCAATCATGCCAAGTACCTCTATTAGTACCTACAGGGGTGGTTTATAAGAGCTAATGTAATGAATCATTGTTAGTTTATTGTATAAGTTTGAAAATGTCCTTATAGGACGAAACTGCAGTAACGTTAGTTAAAAATAAAAGTGGTAAAAAACATAGAAAGTTTCAATTCTCATTTCTTCATCATGATTTCCTACCACGTAGTAACAGCTACATCCATCAATTCATTTAATGATATTCATTTATTTTTTATTTCAGGACTGTGGCATAGATCCTGTGGAGCGTGAAGTGATCATACACAGGCACTTGCAATCACCCCTAACACCGAAGTATTTTAGTACTAGTCTACCCTCGGCGGCTAACCTAGGCTCCCCTCCCTCTCCCGCGTCGGAAACGAGACGTACGCATCTCTCCCGTCGGGATTCTCTCAACTGAACCTCCATCTCCTCTGCCTCCTCTTTCCCCTTTGATTTACCCTTTCGATGTTTTCCGATCTGACGAGCAAGTAGGTTAAGACTTATGTAACTAAATATGAAATTGTTGAACCGTTTCGAGGTTAGGTACGGTCGAATCACGAAGTATTCTGAAAAGTAATCAGAGAAAACAGAATATTGAAGTGTTGGATTTTTTGCTAAACATTATTTTCACTTTAACACTGAAAGTTGTTTATTTTCAATTCAGTAAATTCAAAATTATATTTCATAAATGAGTTTCCAGCGAACATTGAATCAAAATGTCTTGTTCAATATTGGTTCCACTTGATCCAACACAGTATTGAAAACTTTGTGTATTGTTCATTACCGATTATTACCGTTAAGCCAACCAATACAAATGAAACCACGACTACCACAGATACAATAAAACTGTGGAAAACTATTTTGGGAAAGGTTACCTCTGGCTATGAAAGCAGATTTGTTATTAGCTACACAATTGTAACAATTACTTTTCATCCTTTCAGCTCACTGCTACACTAGTGATGGTTATAATCGAATGATTCTGAGAATTGAATGATGAGTATTCGAGTGATCCCAAAAATCGAAATATCATTTGAATGAAATCACTCGGATACTACATCACTCGTCATTCATCGATTTAATTCGAGATCCGACGATTCGAGCAATAAGCACGCAATCATTCGATGCTCATGTGGTCATGTGCTATGTGAAACGCCCACATTAATTCGCATTAAGGTTGCTATTCGCTTGAAGGCGGGAATCGTGAATCTGCTTCATGGCGAAATTCAGAATGAACTGGATTATTTTATGAGTTAGGATTGTTTGAATTCTTTGTTCTTTGTCCCACTAACAAAATAAACAGAGATCATTGAAATTGAAACAGTGGCCATAATTTTTCAGTTTACAACGAAATTTCTGTTATTACTCATATATGTTATTACTCATATATTCCAGTATTTTTTCAACTCTTATTTATTGCGTAGTTAATATCTTTATTCTGTTATTATTACTGTTTTGATATTGAACAATGCGGCTGGAGCTACGAAATCTATTGTTTGGGAATATTTCGACAAAATAGAATATGGTCAAGTTCATTATTGAATTTGCAAGAGAATTCTCAAGTTTTTTGGTAACACTACCAATTTAAACCAACATATAAATCGTCTTCATCCAATTGTTTCTTCCTCAACTTCTGAACTTGAAGGCTCAACTAGCACTAGTACTAATCATATTGGTGTGAGAAATAATGTCAATAATATGCAAGTCAGTGATCCACATGATGTTTCAAGACCGTCTTCCGCAGTTTCTGACAGTGCAAGTTTTCAATCTTCTTTGAAGCGACAGACAGAGAGACAGATGAAACTTTTTGGTGCGCCTGTTGACCAGTTGAAAGAGAGTGAGATTCATAAAATAGATAATGCTCTAGTTAAGATAATAATGAAAGATTATCAACCCCTGTCCTGTGGAAGATGAAGGATTTGTTGAATTCACCCAACTTTTACAGCCCCAATATAAACTTCGCAGCCGAAAAAAGCTCTTCTATAATATTCTTCCAGACCTTTATTCCCAAGAAGTTGCTAAATTAAAATCAATTCTTGATCGTATACGATATGTTTCTGTAACCACTCACGTATGGACATCTGACAGTAATAAGAGTAACATAACAGTTACATGTCATTTTATCCATGACCATGAGTTCCATTGACATACTCTCACAACAGAAGAAATACCTGGGAGTCACACTGCAGAACATATGTCTACAGTACTCGAAAACATTTATAGCAAGTGGTATATCCTTCAAGAAGATTACAACTATTGTTTTGGACAATGCTTCCAATATAAAATTTGCAATAACAGAATTTTTAAGAAAATGCCACCATCCTTGCGTCGCACATACCTTAAAAGCTGAGTGTGAATGATGTGATTAATAAGAATTAATAAGAAATGCAAAACAATTGTGGCTCATTTCAACCATAGTGCCTTATACTGCAGTAAGCTTAATATTGTACAGGAACAGATGGGTTTTCCAGTCTTGAAAGTGAAACAGTGCCACACTGCCGGCACTGAAGACTGTTTCACTCACTACTGATTTAATTTGATACATACAATATTCGAATTATCTGAATCATTTGAATGATTCCATTTGACATTTCGAGATATCTCGAATGATTAGAATAATCGAATGACTGATTATTTTTAATTCGAATGATCCCATCACTATGCTACACCCCTCTGATTTCCACGCTTGTGCTTTTTAAAGACAACTAGAGAACTGCGTTCGTTGTCCCATTATTCTTGATAATGTCTGCACAGTTATAGACAAAACATAAGTCCTAATAACTTGCAGACTACAGCCTACAAACGTGGAAAATTTCGTTGGTAAGATTATCTCTTACCATAAAAGCAAGGTTGTTACTGGCAGTTGTGAAGTTTGCAACACTTTCAAGTCTCTCAGTACACTACTATACCCCACTGGGGTTAATTCAACAATTTGCTACACAATATATGTGTTTAAAATATGTTTTTTTCCGTTAACCAACTATTGCACCCCTATGAATGACAACCGTCGAAAGTCGAAACTTGTACGAGCTAAGGACTAACGAGGTCTCACCTTCAAACGTGTGATTTCTAACACGAGTTGGACGATAGCTGCGGTTTAAACCACCAACTCACATATCGGACGATTGACTGAGTGAACGAAACACCTACGTCGAACCGCCCGGCCACCTTATATAGATCATAAAAAGCTACACTTTGACAACAATGGAATGAAACGATTTTTTTCTGTTCACTTCTAAGTTTTGTGGTCTCTCTATTTCATTATAAATTATTTCTATTCCAAATCTTGTGATGAATAATAATTTTGACTTTGAAACTTGAAATCGACATATGTCATTTGAGAAATTGCACTCATTCCCGAAAAAAAAACATTACTACAGGGGTTTACGCCCACTTCAGACAAGCAGCCATAGAAACATGCATTGTTTTTAGTACCTGATGTACACTCTCCAGAAAATCCTAATAATATAACTGCATGAAAGCTTACATTCTTCGGCTATTCAGAAATTCTCAGAAAAATTTACACATTTCAAGCAGTATCACCACATTTCGGGTGTTTGATTTTGGCCTTTTATTAGGGAACACTTGTATCTGAACACTTTTTTTCTTCCCTCTTCATTCTACAGGGTATACTTCTTCATTCTCAAATTCTCAAGAGGTCTTCCTCTTCATTATACAAGGTTATATCTGTGCTCACATTTCCTACATTCCTTTTACAGTTATTATTTTGTTTTTCTGAACTGTTTCAATATGTGCAGTATTTTTGAATGGGTTTCTTTTTCAACTGTGACAGGTTTTTGAAAGATCTAGAACCTGTGTATGCACTGACTCACAATTGGGGCTAACCCAAATGATATGCACAAAAGCTTTGGTGGTGGATCTATAGTTTGTCTCAATGTCAGTTCATGTCAAAACTGAATTTTGTCCTTCTGGGAACTCAGTTCTTGATGAGTGGATACAAAATGTTGATTTAATAGGAAATACTTTCATTTGTGATGCAGTATTGTCACACACAAAGACAAATTCATCATATCTTTATAAAAATATCCTAATTTACGACAGTAACCAGGCCGGATAAATATGAAAATACTATCTAGTCGAATACTTCTCATGTTGATCAATGGCCAATAATCTATAACAAAAAAAGCAGAGACAATACCTTCTCTGCTTTTTTAATATAACCAGAAGTGAGTAATTGATTTAATTTGTTTGAGAAATACAAATTTCTAATCATATGAATGTTCTTACAATTACAATACATGAAAGGAATAATTGGCACTTTGTATTTTATAGTTATATGTTCTCACCAAAACTTCTTTTATTCTATAAATTTTAAATTGAGGATTGTTTCAATTGTTATTACATTGTGATCAACCTGTACCCAACCAGAAACATTCAAATAAAATTATTTACTGCCTTCTATTTATTGCCAAGTAGGTAAAACTACTTGTCTGATAGTTATTTTAAAATGAGTATATAGAATGTTTAATTCATTCCAGATTTTTATATAGTGATATATCTTCAGTATCCAAGTTTTTTTAATTGATTTATGTTTTAGTTGAAACTAGCGTTGAATAGAATCAGTTGATAGTAATACTGTGTCTATTGATTGTTTAGTTTTGCTAACATTTCAGCTAATACTGAAGTTCTGCTATCAAATCGAGTTATGCATACCTTGATAAATTGACTGGTTCACTTACAATATAACTATTGAGGTAACCTCAAGATATATCGATTGAATTGTTGAATGATTAGTACATGTTTCTTCAAGGCATGATCAGCAAGGTTATGATTTTAAAGTTATTTTGTAAAGACCTTGTGAAAACACTAAAAAAGTTGTAACCGCAGAGGGAAAATAAGGGATAGTGTTCTGGGTGTTTTTGTTTTAGTGATAACTAGTGAAAGTATTTCCGAAGGCATTGTTCTAAAAGCTTGTGGATAATTATGTAGGTATCAGAAAATGTGTCCACATACAGTTTTTCCTAAGATCCAAAATCAGCGAGGGAATGGAAAATTATACTCAGAATCGAATACTAATCTAAAAATTAATGTATGTTTATAGTAAATACTACAAAATTAATGATTTCACTCTTTACATAAAACGTAACATTACAGTATCATCTCCAAAATAAAATATTTCCATCCACATTATTTTAAAAACAGGCATTTTGAAAAAAAATTAGAAACCAACAAATTAATGTTAGTGAAAATTTTTCCACAAAATCAAATGTTGATATTTTCTTTGTTTTACTCGAAATTCACTGCGCCTCCCTGCGGGACTGGTCCTCGCGACTAAACACAGTTACACGACTTGTAGAAATGCATTTTCTAAAATATTCTATTTTATCACCTTTCTATTCATATTATGGAGATTGTAGCTGGTCAGAAAATTTCTAGAAACAAAGTAATGTGAAAGACTTATTGTGACTCGAAGAAAATTAAACTTAACTTTATCCTAACGATTTTCGAATATCCTAGGGTGTGGCTACATTGTTCAAATGATTCATTTTGTAACATTACAGAAACAGTTTCATGAATGGAAATAGATCTATTTCATTCACATTCATTCACGCCGGTAATCAGACTTGGGTAATTGAAGGCTTGAGTAAAATGAAACTTTTATCAAATGCATCTAATGTACAAAATTACGAACAAAAGAAAAAACTTTCTAATACATATGGGATTTTTATGAGCAGTAAAGAATTTTTCAAATGTGACAGCTACACGTTTTTGGATAATTTCTCATAATAATTAATTTTATTATATGATTTTGATTAGATCATATATATTTTTTCAAAAGGACTTGGTCTAGTAAATCACCATTACTATACTTCAGTTCAAAAATCTTGCTAGTATCCTGAACTTTTGCTAGTTTTCTGAACAGTTGTGATTTGTTGTCAGTATTCCTTACCTCCTCAAAGATTGTGATATTTAAAATTATGTCATCAATAAGTTTCACAATACTTTCAAAAGTTTTTATGGTAACACATACTTAACCAAATTCATTTAAAGGAGTACTTTTATCCTGTGGAAAGGCATTTAAAAGGTATCAATAGTGTACAGAAAACCCGAAAAAGTGAATTTAGGATTTAACGTTTAATAATATCTATTATTTTTCTATATGTAATGGAATCGACCGATACTTGATGAAAATCCATAAGGTATTGGAGCATTACTTAATTATGAGATTGATTAAACAGTTTTACAAAAACACAACACATGTTTCGCTATACAATAGCTTATTCAGGCGTGTCCTTATATAGTATAGTGAAGTGTTACATGAATATAGTTTTTCTAGTTTTCTATAAACCAATATTAATAATAGTAGTAATTCTTGAATCAACTATGATACCACATGTAGTCATTACCAATACTTTTAATTGAGAAAGTACCATTAAAGGATTAATGACGATATGGTGGGATTTTAAAACAAACAGGTTCACCACAAACTAAGAATTAATCTAACTCTGTATATAAATTGTCACAAATTTTGATAGCTAACAGAATCAACTCTGAACATTTACTATGACCAGTGAATTTTAACATTTTATAAATTACTTCTAGAAGTTCTAAAATGTATGGAGTAGCTTAAGAACTGTCCGCCAAAGTTACTCGATTTGATAGCATTCCAAAATATTTATATTCCATTATTAATAAAATGGTTCCAGATCACAGGTAACATTACTAACCAAACTTTTGTGCTACATTTTGATGTTACATTCAGAGTATACTTACTGCCCTCACGAAGCAGTTGACCTGATCAATGTTGGTGTTATATCGCTAAAGAGACTGCTTATTTTGAGAGACAGCGAAGACTGTGTCAAATGGATATTATCGAAGTTGAGCTGAAGTGGAAATTGTGTTCCTGGCTTCAAAAGGTTTTGATGTGATGTTTAAAGAAGTCATTTTCACTTGGTCAGCCTTTGGATTCGATTGTTTCTTTCCATTTATGAATACAATGACCTGTTACTTGGTGAAAATCATCAACAGTATCCATGGTAATAATTATCCAGTTTTCACACTATAACTTTTATTTCAGATGCGTTTTGCTACACTGTAGCTTCATCAGTTAGACTTTTTATTTCTATTTGAATATTTGTTCAACATTATTTCCACTTCTAGCCTCAGATGTATCTTGCTCATCAACTTTGTAGATGAACATTCGCCATTGTACGTAATAAGACAATTTCATATTTAAAAATCTCTCAAAGAAACAAGATGTTAGAAATATGTGCACTATGCTAATTTGATTTTCCTTGCTTAACAAAAACTAACAATGTTATAACGCTTGTTTGTGAAACGTATTTGATTTTCGAGAAAATAAGCACCAAGAAAGAGTTCTCAACAAAAACTGTATGGTAAAGGTGTCATAATATTGTGTACATATTTTCGAAAACGCTACTAAGACTGCTTCAAAGTCCTTTATATCTGCTTAGTGAAAGGCAACAAAATTAAATAATTTTTTATAAGATTGTATTTCATTTATATCCTGCCAACACCATTTCCCATCATTCATTAACAAATTTCTGAAAAGTAATGAATCATAATAAATTTTAATTTGCAGATGATCTTGCACTATTTTGATCAGAAAAAACTGAAATTAATTGGAAAGAAATATAAATAATGATATAGAAAAGATTGGGAAATCGATCCAATTTAACAATAAGTTTGGAAAAAATGCTTCCAAGTCGAAGACGTTGCACAGGTGCTTGATGGTTTTACTTCAACTTTCTGCGCGGCATTAGCTGGGTGGTTTGTTATTTTTCCATTGGGTATCTGCCACACGTACCTACAAAGTCGTAGGTCTGCATGAGAGGAAAGGGGCAACCCTGATCATGTCACTGCACCTCATATACTTGCTAACCAAGTTAGCATCATCAAGAGATGACTAAAACTAAATTCATTTCACGACAGCGACAGAGGTTCCAAATTCACCTCATCAAGACGAACAAGAAGTTAATCTCTCACCACTATTAGATTTATTTTCATGAAAAATGTACTAGAATTAGTACTATCATCAGTAACAATAATTTACCGGCTTTTTACCTGCTCACCAATTAGTAATATATTGCAACAAATTTATGCAATTCAAATAACTAATTGAAAAATTCCATTCGAAAACTACTTGTTTCATTCATTTAACTGATAATTTCAAAGAACTGCAATACAATTTCCAATTACTCTAAAACATACCAGGAATAAGGTCTTTATGACAAATGCCCAATTTGCTCAGCTGACGTTTTAAGGTTATGTTGTTATTATTTAGTTTTGATTCTTGTTTACATAACTTTGAGATAAAAATATCTCCTGTGATAATGCCAAGCTTTAAAGCCTTTTACAAAGAAATACTTTGGATGAATTGCACTTTACTCTATCAGCTTTTCCGTCATAACCTCAAAACTCTACAATGTCCGACACCAAAAAAATCTTGAAAGAAGCAGCCATCCAGATAGGCTCTGGGGGTTCCGCTGGTAAGTAAAATTTTTTGTTTTCGTTTCGGATGTAAATCTCGGTTTTCAAGGCTTTGTAGAAGTTTGCATAGTGCATCCCCTTGACTTAGTGAAAACAAGGCTCCAGATACAGTCGAAGGTTTTGAACAAAAATGATCCAAAGAGTTACACTGGTCTGGCGGATTGCTTCCGAAAGATGTACAAACACGAGGGATTGTTCTCTTTTTGGAAAGGAATATTACCTCCAATTTTGGCTGAAACCCCGAAAAGGGCTGTGAAAGTACGTGAGAAATGATTTAGCTAAGATAAATTAACTTTCAAACAAAATTTTGGTTTTTACTCCACTGTGAAATTTCACTGCACAACTTCAACCCTGGACTTCAACAAAATTAATAATATCAGAAGTAGCCTTGATAATGATGAAAATATGTCTTATAAAATGTTCACCTTCTCCAAAATATTTTATCTCAGCCATATACCACAAAAGATCTACATTTTGATGTGAGAAAGTGATTTAATTTTTTTTCTTTAATATTGAACATTCAACAAATTTAATCCTTGTTGACTCTACAGATGTTGGGTCACTGATAATACATTATAATTCTCAAGTAGTATTTCTATTTCAAAAAACTAACTGATGGCTGTTTAGCATTGAAGATCACCACATTGAAAACTATATTTTATATGAATTGAAGGGGTTATACTTTTTAGGAGTGTTTAATTTTTGGGAAAGAAAGTTTTTGGCTTTCTACTACTCCATCTTGATACAAAAAAGAAGGATGAGGGAATCTCCCAAAGAAAGGAACGAAGTAACTA
>WOGN01004094.1:0-14499 GCA_015342105.1 Leptinotarsa texana
TGACTGTTAAATTTATGGATGTTCAAGTTTTCCCAAATGTCCATGCGGTTTCCCTTGTTGACTTGTTTTATGAGTTTTATGTTCTCTGGTGGTGGCAAGAAGGAATTTTACATAAACTACACAAGTTCGACTTTCCACGGGGACTCGGGAACTGATCCGGTGGATCGGGTCTTTCCTGAAAGACGGAACATTTCAGGTTAGTAGAGGGATCCCTGTCTGACAACAAAGAGATTCTCGCTGAGGTGTCACAGGGTGATGTGCTTCCTCCCACGTTACACTAGCTCTACATCAGCGACTTCCAGAGGTCCGAGCGTATGAATATGTATTTCTATGTCGATGACACGGCTCTCCTCTTATCTTCCAAGGGTCGGGACCTCGGAATCGTCTACATGTAACATGCATTGGACGACCCCAAGTATTGGTACCACTAGTGGAAGATCCGAGTGAACCCAACAAAAACTCATGCAATAACCATGGAAAGAACGATATCTTCTCCTGCTAAGAAAGTGTGGGCCTCTGGAAGGGAGATCAACTGGGAAGCGCGGGTAAAGTACCTTGGTCTTCTAATAGACCATAGGGTCATCTGGAACTCGTACATTATATCCGTTAAAACCAAGATTGAGGGCCGGATAGCTAGTCTGTACCCTCTGATCAACAGAAGATCTAAAATCAACCTGAAAAACAAAATTACTATCTACCACATGATGTTCTAGCCTGTCATCATGTATGCTTCAGGCTTCTGGGGACAAGCGGTTTCATCTAATATCTCCATTCTGGAGAGATTGCAAAATCAAGATAATACGGATTATTGTAAATGTTACGTGATTCGTGCGGAATGAAGCCATCCACAGAGATTGGCAACTGCGAGTTTTTGATTGAGCAGAAACTCACGATAATCCGTTAGTTAGGTAAGCTATAGATTATGATGTATACGACCCCTCCCGATATTGAAGGCTCAGAGACTCTTTCCAATGAGGCCCTCATGTGCCCTGTTAACAGATGAAAAACCTTCTCATCCATCTCACCCCAGTCAGGTCAGGGTACACCGTAAAGGGTGGCATTGATGTCTGAGGACATCCCACCATCAGTAATGATCAATTTGTTTCTCTGACAAACACCAGTTGAAAGGTTAAGGGAGCTAGGAGCCAACCTGACCAAAGCCAAGATGACTTTTCGTCAATGTGACCTGTGCCCTTGCCTCTGCAAATCAAGAGCAGTCATTCCAATTGGGCTTTCTTGCTCTAGATCAAGAAACGAATGAACAAGGTTTTCAAAGAAAACGCGACTGTCACAATTGATCAGTTCGATATCAAAAGTCATGAATCATTTCAGTTTCTACTGCTAAGTGAAACATTTCTGTGAAACGGGAAAAGTTGGGTTGAGTTACTCTCTGAGTCATTTGTATTTTTCCTTTCGTTTGGCTTCCACGAATAGTTCAATGTTATCTACAGATTGCTGATTCATCTTGAATGCCTGAGAAACACCAATACACAAGGTGTTTTATTACACCCTGTATAAAAAATTAATGAAGATCAGAACACGCCACACGTCACTTTTGTTTTCTGTATGATACTTCAACAGATTGATTTCGGAACTTTGAAAATACTGCTTAATAGTAATTATTTACTTATTCAGAGCCTACGTCACTTCTTATTTTTCCGAGAAGAATAATTACCTTACACCTACGCATTGTGGCTTGAAAAAAGTCGGTCCTCAGAAAAAATCAAATGGTTTTTTTCATTACGAAAAAATTCAGTACCCGAAACATCTGGAACTATTTTCAAAATATTTGAGGAATTGTTAGTTGCGACTGATTCTCCAAAAAAATTTTCTTTCAAATAATTCATCCTCTGTTGCAATGCAGATATCTGACAGATAAAACCACCGATAGACTTTCATCATCCTCGCGTCGGGTTATATTTCAAATTCGAACACGTGACAAATTCGCTTACACGCCGCAGATAACCCTCGAGAACGCAATATCGCGGTTCAAACAAAAACTATACGTCTTGGTCTCGCCCTCTTCCCCGCAACGTTATTTACGGCCGTTGATCGGCTCCAATTTATATTCTGTTTAGAGTGTCGCCGCCCCAGCAATTAACACTAAACGGTCTTAAATTGTGCATCGTTGATGGCCCCGACTGAGATTGCCTTGCCTCAAGAATACCAAATTTGACCGTGTTGCTTTCTTGGCTGGATGGTAATTGTTAATTAATAGTTAAATTAGTATGCTGGTCTCTGAACTGCCGTGAATTGAATTTATCGATATTATATTGGGGGAGTTGAGTGTATTTCGTTGGATTGCCGAAAAGTTCAACAGTTCCCTTTTCCCCTTTGGAATTACGACAGTCTGCCCAAAGCTTTTCTGCCAACTGAAATTACCTTCAGATCCATATGACTCATTTTTGGTTGGATTCATCATGGAGAGGGATAGCAATTGTAAAGAATAATTCGATCCATTCATATATCATGATGCAAACCATAATACTAATAGATTAATTACCACAATTTGGATCATCTGCAAACTTCATAATACGGAATAGTAGCCACTGTCAGCCGTATCTGAGAGAAAACAAAAACAATAGATTCCGAAGGCGAAGAATAAAACATAAAAAGACTCACCTGCTTCCCAGCTTTTGTCTAGAACGTTTGATATCTGTTTTGACCTTTTGTTTTCATATCATCACTATTCATGGTAAATTAGATGAGATCTGTTTGAGTATATATTTTGCTTTTTCCTGGATTTTTTATTCAGTAATAGAAATTCATTCGTTCATTTGCTTTGTGATAACCAAGCATCCCCCCTGCATGATATTAAAAGTTGAAAATTTCAATTTCTCTCATGCTGGCTTCTATTCAGTCATTGATGAATTTCAGAGCTACATAAGAATTGCTAGTTCACTGAAATTAAATATTCAGTAACCTATTTTCATCGAACGGTTTTTTTTTAGCTAACCTTGTTTGTTTCAATCAAATTTAATAACTGAAGTTTGACCCCCATTCTGTTGACAAATTGATGTGAAATTTGGTACAAACATTCAGTTTTGATAGTACCTATTTTCAGGTTGGATGATTGAATTTTCATTTATTTATTCGACCTCGTGAATTCTATCTCTTGGTAATTTTTGTTGAGGTTTATCCTATTAAAAATACCCAGTTAGTCAATTATTTGTAAGAATTTTATCTTGAAAGGTCTACCAGATATCATTATTTTCTGTCTTTATATCTCTGATGAGCCATCGAAGATATTGATTAGGCATGTACAGGGTGTTTCTTAAACTTGCAACAAAAAATTAAGGGATTATTCCTTGGTCACCTGAATGAATGAATAAAACTGCTTTCGTCTAAATACAACTGGTAGATTTTATTTATACGATCGGTTTCGAGTTTGACTCCATTATCAAGTATAAAACTGAGTAATAGAAATTCATTCAATAAATGATAATCGGGTCAAACACGAAACCGGTCGTATGAATAAAATCCACCAACGGTATTGAGACAAAAGTGATTTCATTCATTTCATTTAAATGATCATGAATTATCATAAAGTAAACAAGTCATCAGTCACACATACTATTCCTTGGACTCTTCTGAATATATTTTCGTCTTAGATGATTTTTGATAGGGGGCCTTTTTTTGAAGATACGGGGCGAAAAAGAATTTCGACAAGCAGAATTTTGGTAAGCAGAATTTTGCGTACTACACTGAAACAATCAAGTAATACAAAATCTAACAATTCCATTGGTACTTATCAATAACATTTCGATATTTCTTATACCTTGGGAGCTGTCTGACTTGTCCATTTAGTCCAAGTCTCCAGAAATCACTGCAGCCACTTGGGCGTATTACGTTCATTCTTGCATCTTCTCATGACACTCATCATTCCATCTATCTCGTTCCCTGTTCTAGTTTGTACAGGTTCCGTGTTGGATGTTCTTCATATCCTTCTGGGCGTAATTTTGTACGTCCATATATTGCCTGCCTCCAATGATTCAGTCCCTCACATTCGCATAATCTGTAGCTGAGGTCTCCGTTGTACAGCCCCATTTCATTCAAGTGTCTTCTAACCTGACAATGACCGGTTGAAGTAGTTCTTCGGTTCTTTTCTCGGACGGTTCCCTAATGAAAGTTCTACTGTGTTTGTTGCCAGGTACTTTTGTGCAGTACTCTGTGTGTTTCTTATTGGTCCATGTCCCAATCTTGTTTCGTACCAATGATTTTGTTACCCCCAGAGCTGGTTCATGACCTATATATGAAGTTGATTCGTGTCTAGCGAATTCATCAGCTTTATCATTACCTGTGATTCCTGAATGCCCCGGCACCAAGTACAAACTTAATTTGTTCCTGTTTGCAAGTTAATATAGTTCTTCATGGCATTCCCAGACCACCTTTTGGTTTGTCAGAGACCCTAGTGTGCTTTTGCGGTCTGTAAAAATATTGATTCAGTCATTTCTTTGAGGTCTCAATTCAATAAGTCTTGCACACCGCAAGGTATCATACGCTTCCGCCTGAAAGATGGATGTGTATAGTCCAAGCGGATAGCTGCAGATTGCTATCCGCTCAGTATATTCCAGCTCCCGTTTCATGTTTGGTCTTCGATCCATCTGTATACCAGGTGTTTTTTTCCAAACATGTTTTCGGGATAACTAATGATTTCACATTCTTCCTGGCTAATGATTTTGACCGTGAAGATCGTGTTAAATGTGTACTTTGGTGTCATGTGGTCCGTGCATATATTCAATATGTGCTCCTCCACTTGTTCCGAAATTTCTGTTTGATTCGATCTTCTGTAGTTCGGTGAGTTTTCCAGTCTGAATTGGCCCATCCTGTCTTCCCCCATTATCACAAAGTGTGAAGGAAGTAGATTTAGGATTATCTCCAATGCACCTGTTGGGGTAGTTTTCATTGCTCCCGTCATTCCCAAATATGCGAGTGTTTGCACCTTGCCTAGTTTGTTGATGGCAGTCGCCTGCTTCATCTTTGGCTACCAGACCAGAGATGCGTATGTTATCATGGGTTCAACCACCATCGTGTATAACGAATATACCATGTCTGGATTACTACAAACGGCTCTAGACATTCAATTTGAATAATATGTTTCCTAAGTGATCCTGGTGTTTTTGGAAGAGTTCGAGAGTTGATGAAAAGATTGGATTCTTGCATCCGAGCGGGAGGTAGTCATTTTCAAAATTTCTTGTAGATTAAGAAACATCACATGTAATTTTTGGTAATTGATTATTATTGTCGAACTTCTTTTTCGCTCCGTATACTCGAAACAAATCGCGCTACCAGAAATCATCGAAGGACAGAATTTCCTCAGAATAGTCCAAAGTATAGTTCCGTAAATTTTTGTTTCATGTTTAAAGAGCACCCTGTATAAACCTCAGCGAAACGCCAGGAAAAAATTTCAAATATCCACGGCCTCCACACTCGGAAAATAGTGACAATGAGAAACAATAATTCATTGATATGAGGTCCAAACTGAATTCCAATTGTCCTCTTTTAAATGTTTGGAAGAACGGGGAAAATGCTCATTGCACATGAAAGATGTTTATTTTTGTTGCATTACAGTTATATTTGTTTTTTATATTTAGTTCGTTAATATATTTCAAATAGTACCCGCCCCACTACAATCTTTCAGAATTCAGGAACACTTTTGTTCAATTTCCAATAGTATTTTTCTTATGAATGATGAGAATAAAACGAAATAACTAGTGGAAATTTGAAAAAAGTGACTTTATTCAGTTCAATATAGTGATCATGAATTGCCACAAAATAAGCGACTCTCCTCGATAGGAAGACTCAACAGATCCTCTGGTCTGGATTTCTGGCCATACTGGCCCTAAAGGCAATGAAGCTACTGACTTCCTTGCAAAACAGCTTCATCAGACCATTGGCATCGCTCTAGGCTTCGCTAAACAAAGATTGAACACCAGGATGGCAAGAAGATTTATGGACTTCTGACAGAATCTTATTGGCTCACTCCAAGGCGTTTATTCAGCCTTCGAAGCTTGATACCAAACAGTTATAGGACTACAGTAGGGATGAACTACGATGTCTGACAGGCCTTCCTACAGGTCACTGTCATTTGAATTATCATATGCAGAGACTCGGACTGTCGGAAAACAGCGTATGTCGCATTTGTTTGGAAAAAGAAGGAACAGCGAAGCACATACTTTGTGCCTGCACTGCTGGGGACAGGTTTTTACAGTTCGGCAAAGCCGTTTTCACACCATCCGATCCTGAAGAACACTCACCATAAAAACTAGTCGGTTTCGTTAAGAAGCTGGATTTATTTGGTCGAGTGTGTCCAGGTGTGATCCACAATAAACTCGTGCGGATTGCGGTAGAGGGTCGAATAGACTCACGAGTAAAACATTAGGAATGAATTAACCTGTTACTTGTGGTAAACACTCACGTTGTGCGTACTGTTTCAGTTATTTTATTAATTGGGCAATATCATGTTGAAGGCTGTAGATTTTGGTAAGTACTCTAAAAGTAAGTCCACTCAAAAATCATTACTCTGCTCTTGCCCCGTTGATATTACCACCTAGGACTTGTGCATACCAACGTGGCAGGGAAACTACATATCAACCTGCTATTGCTTTGTTTCTTGTTGAATTCATTTTGGTTTTACACCTGCTTATTTATTTATTCGCATGATCATTGAAATTTGGCGAAGAATTCTGATAGAAACTTCATTTGGATTTTTTTTGTTTATTAACTTTATTTTTATCTTTTGTGATTTATTATTGTTTTTATTCTAGAGTTGCCATGGTCCGCAATTATGTTAGAAATACCAACAAGGGTGATTATTCGAGAGAATCGCTATACCATTAAACACAATTATGGACCATATAATCGAAATCTTTTAGCAAAAGCATCGCAATTCTAAGCCAAGACGAAAAGCAACTTGCTGATGGTCTTCTAAAGTTGTATAAATGTGGATATGGTTTGTTTAGAAAGAAAGTACTTCAGTCGTTCAGTCAAAAAAGATTAAGACTCCTTTCAAGGAAGGAATCTCCGGTGTTGTTTTTTTGTTCGCCAAAAGAAATAGTTCGTTTATAAGAATGCCACAAAGCGTGAAAGTAGCCCACAAAAAAAATTGTAATCCATTCATGATTTACACATATTTCATATTGTTGGAAAATACAGTCAAAGAGTTAGAGTTAGAAAACGAACCTAGTATAATATGGAACCATTGAAAAAATATTTGGGACTAGTGGCAGTTCGTTTTGTTTTAGAATGTTTTTCCTTATAATAACTGTAAAACAGTTCATTCACGAGTAAAAAAGAGCTTGCTCAAATATTCCACAATACGCAGACGCTTCAATGAATTGAACCCTTGCTGAAATGTTTTTCAAAAGATGTCTGTGTTTTTTAAAGAAAACACAGACATAGGATATAGATTTGTTATAAATTACATACTTGCCCCATAGAGGTTTAAATAAGGTTTCATTATGCTTTTAACTGGCATGTACGCTCTTGCTCCATTTTGAAGGGAAAGTAGTGAAATTTTCTGGTATTATGTGAGTATAAAAGTAAAAATGGGGACAGTGATAACAAATTTTCTGAAACAATACTCAGATAATGCTTTGTTCACCAGCATCTGTCTAAAGTCTAACTTCAATAAAACTAATCCACACTTACGCCACTTAATTAAAAACAATTCACAAACCACATTTTTCAAATAAACATTTCTACCGACGAAGTTACGGTTACAGCATTCAATTCCAATCGACATATCAATGCATATTATGCTATAATCTACTCCTACGTTTCATATAACACAAATATTTGGAATGCTTTTGTAGTTCAAGTATAATATAAAAGTATTAATCAACTCATTTTCAGACCAAACCAAATGAATGATATCGAAAATGCTTTCAGAATATGGAATTTCGATAGTTGAATGTATTTTCAATTGTATGTTATTGATGCAGTATATTTTGACGTGCACCAAATAGTTTGTCAGTGCTAGTACTCGCTAATTGAAATTGATGCGTCAATAGAATTACTGCACACACCTCACTATTTTATGAAAAAAATTCCTCATGAGCAGGTTTGAAGATTGTCTAATCATCTTCTTGCTCTCCTGAGACAGTTAGGAAATAAGAACTCCCCAAAATCGAAATTGAAGAGATAGTTTCAACACAAATGATTCTACAGTATCAGAGAAATTTTTGAAGCAAAAATGAAGATATTGTTACTTATATGTTGGAAAAAAGTGTATAAATCTGTCACAGTAATATTTGTATTTAGTCTCAATGTGTTGACCTCGCATTTATGTTCTAATGTTTTCATATGTAGCGTATCATATATTATTATTGAGCTGGTCAAGCTCGGTCTTCGGAACTCCGAAACGTCCGTCATGTCAGCATCATCAACCAATAACCAATGTCACACTATAAGTTAAGTGATCATCGCGCCCAAGGACCATATGCCCTGAGTAGGCGCAATGAGCCGATTATTATCAAGTGGAGGAACTGTTGAAAAGTTTTTCACTATTGAACCCAAAATTCATAATTTTGTAATCTTCTTCAGTATTCTGGTGACTGTATGGAGAAGAGATACATATGCATTGAAAACAAGAATATTTCAAAATTATATTTCGAAACATTCACGTTCCTACACTGTAGGATCTGATTTAATATGATGATGAATATTAAGTTGAATCCGACGATATTCATGATAGTTGCCTTTCTGAAAAAAAACTTGCAGGTGCTCATCAGCAGGATCTCGCTGAAATCAATCAATTTTGCACTAACCACGAGAGTAACATCGCGAAACCCGTTTGTAGATAATCCACTGAATTAAAGGCCCAGCAGCTAAATCCTGCTGCTGGGCTTATAAAAACCATCTGCAATAATTTTTCCAGTAAAAAATGGGATATAAAATATAAATGTCTATGGGATGAAAGTCAGCGTTTTACGTGGTACGAACCGAAAAAATATTTGTTTTCCGAGACAATGAACAGATTCTCAACATGTTGATATTTTGAAATTTTGTTTCAAAAATTTTTTTTGAATACTTCTACAGTCAGTTACCAGTTGATGCAGCTGTGTCACAATTATGTAATTTTTGTCGCTGTATAATAACGAAATAATGAGGAAGATCAATGATGAAAATCCTTTCTATGAAAGTAACATAATGAACAGAACTGAATATCATCATTAATTGTTAATGCAGTTAAATCTAAAATATAATGAATGGGATGATTTTCATGAGAATTGCTGAATTTGGTATTGCAATTGACTGTTCCGATTTTTTGTCATCCAGTCGAAAAATCAAATTTCGAATTTCAATATCGTCAATGTGTGTGCTGAGTACGTTGAAACTATCTCCGTTGGATCATTTGAATAAAATTATAAATATACGCCAGTTAATATGGATAGGTACATCATCCGATGTTGTTTCGGAAAATTAAATATTCGAGAAATCCTGCTAATATTGACATGATCCCTAGTTATATAGTCAAGGATTATATTGGTGCGTTATGCGAACCATTGCAACTTATTCTTAGTATAATCATAATTTACTGAACGGAAGTCATTTTTTGTGAAATAGAATCAGTTTCCGCTTTCTACACGTGTATGGAGTTCTCCATTACAATGTTCTTATTCTTCAGATTGTGAAATAAAATCATGACTTTTTACTGGTTCCCTTTATGATGAAAAACTACCCATGTATGCCTCATGCTGAAAACACGATCCAAAATATATCCCAAAGTCAACGGGATATTTCAAGAACGTGCAATTCCTCGAATATGTTTGGAATTTGCTATATTCTTCGGCAATAACAAAATAATATATTAGTACATAAGCATTGTTTCATGAAACGTGGGTATTGCTTCAACTCTCTATCATGTTTAAATCATTATCCCAAACTGCTTGATCGTCACATATTTACTGAATGCTCTCGAAGCAATTACACAACTATATACCAATTATCCCATCGTGCTTCTCATAAAACAGTCTCTCTACTCACAATGTCGAAAACATGAATTGGAGGGATTATATTGTTAGGAGTGACTAATTTTTGGCTAAGAAAGTTTTTGGCTTTCTTGTGAGAAAAAAAAATGTGGGAATCTTCCAAAGAAAGGAGGGAAGTTATCAATTTGAAAATGAGTAATTCTATACTTGGATGTGTAGATCATGCAAAGGAGCAACTTTCAGACACAAACTGGAAAAAAGCCCTCCTGAAACATCTACTTTCATATAAATATTGAATTACACGAAAGAAACAAATTTATTATATTAACGCTGAATTATACAGAAGATACTTTTCTCTACTCAGTTTGTATTCCAAACATTCATTAGAAAATACAATCGGATATCATTGACAGGAGTTCTACTTTGAATGAGTAGTAACAAATTGCACTTACATGGAACACTGTCATCCTCACTGGTATACATGTTTCGCCGTAAGACACTTGCCTTAGGGCTCTTCAGTACCAATCTGGATGACATTATATGAAATACACACAATTCATTCAAGATGAAATAGTAGAATGCCAAAAATTTTCTTTCCCAAAAATTACTCACTCCTACAAATATAACCCCTTCAATTCAAATAAGATTTCTCTCGGCTGGGATTTAATTAAATAGGTGCATGAATGTCATTACGATGGCATCGATGACATAAGTAGATCAAACGTATTCCATGACATTAAAAAATCGGAATTCATGACTACACTATTGAAAATAATGATATGAATATTTGTGAATGAATGAAGCTGATATGACACTATGATTTTTTTCTACCTATATTGATGAAATCATCTGGCAGACTGACAGCATTTTGGAGTTCATTTACAGAAACTCTAGAATATTCTGGAGCAGTTTTACTCTGAAACTACTTTCCAACTCAACTGAGCGCTTCAGGTTAGAGTATGATATTTCAGTCTGAATTTCTTCGTATGACTATCAGATCAAAAATATTAATATGCAGAGGAAATTTTGGAAGTTTTCGAATTCTCAATCATATGGTATTTATTATAATAAATGAATCGACCACATGATTTTACCCATCAGATTTGATACAGGTTCTGTAAACAAAATTCATATTCAATTGATCGCATAACAATATAGATATAAGGTTTTCTTTTGATCGAATTAACTTCGAAGTGCTCCTAACACATGTTGAAATAACCTGACTATATCATAATACAGAAAATTATGTGTTATATTGATGTCTTGTGTGTTTGTACACACTTCAATTTCAGCAACTTGTAATAGATCAAGAAAATACAATTCTGTATTTGAAGAATATTCATCTTGCCCTAGATTTAAGGATTACATAGCCCACCAAAAAAAAATGTTTGTCTTGTTGCCGGAAAAAATCAACTGATTTTGGTTAATACACATTTTTTCTTTGTGTTAGCTCTAGTTTCCGAGAAATAACATACCCAACAAATACTTAAATATTCTTACACTTCTGTATATTCCACCATTATAATCGCAATATGTTCATAAACAAACTTAACAAATTCTAAGAAAAATGCATACTAATGACTTATTATTGAAATTTACTTATTGCAAATGTCCATAACATGAAATTAGCGCTAATTGCTTCTTACAAGATGATATGGTTTTTTGTAACAATAATAAAGGACTGTTAGAAAAAATGGGTGTATCGGAGTATACACCAGATAACTGGCGTCTTTTTATTGACAGTTCCAAACGAAGTTTAAAGTGTGTCCTTCTGCATAATGGCAATTAATATGAAAGTATACCAATTGGGCACTCTACAAAACTGAAAAAAGACTATGAAACACTATCGCTGGTGCTAGAAAACATCAAGTAAAATCAATATCACTGGGCGATCTATGTTGATTTTAAGACAACAAGGTGGCTCTACAAAATATCCTTGTTTCCTGTGTCTTTGGGATAGCAGGGTTGAGTACCATCACTGGCGTAGAAAAAAATGGCATTTTAGAGATGCTTTAGTTCGAGAAGAAGCTAACGTAGTTAACGAAGCGTTGGTCGACCGAGAGAAAATAATATTACCTCTGTAACATATTCGACTAGGGCTGATGAAACAAGTTGTAAAGGCCCTAGACTAGAATCGTCCTTGTTTTGAATACTTGTCCAGCAAATTCCCTGAAAAATTAAAAGCCAGAATATTTGATGGGTCCCAGAAATGACAACTTATAAAATATTTGCATTTTACAGAATCGATGACTGAAATTGAGAGTAATGCATGGTGCTTTTTGTGAAAGTTGTGGAAAATTTTGTTGAAAACAACAAATCGAAAAATTACCAGGATTTAGTGGAAGAAATGCTCAGCAATTTTAACAAACAAGGTTGTCATATGAGTAATAAAATCCATCACCTCCACAGCCACTTAGACCGTTTCCCAGAAAATCTTGGTTACCTCAGTGAGGAACAAGGGGAACGCTTCCACCAAGACATCAAAACGATGGAAGAGGGGTATCAGGGGAGATGGGACACTCACATGATGGCGGATTACTGCTGGAGTCTTCAAAGAGACCGTCCTTATAAAGCCTTTGCAAGAAGGTGACGGCAAATAACAGATTTATGCTGCAATGCTGGTTAGGTTACATGAAAAGTCAGGTTTTTTGGCAGATATGTGTGATGAAATTTGTAAGTATATTGTTGTGCAATGAATATCCCACTTATTATTCGTGTTCCGTTCATTTGATAGATAACAGCACTACATATATTATGTAGGTGGTGCTGCGTTAAATTACCCTATAGATATGTTAGAAATGTGATCTGTTGTCATATTTTCTGAAAATGATCTGATGGAGCATATCTGGTGGCATTTTTGTATTCAGCAGACCGAAATTACCTAGAAACAGTAAAAAAATCCGCCAGCAAACTGTATGTTTACCAGTGTTATCATGAATCTGGGATGGTGTTTTAGATGAGACCAAAAATGACAGAAATTTAGCTCATGTATTTAATTTCCATAATATTGAAGACGGAACAAAAAACATACCCAAAAAATGTTGGTGAGTCTCAGAAAGGATAGTACATTGTAGAAATTGGATTGAATTGATACTATATGTAAATGAAACGAAACATAGAAATTCTCTATGAATGTAACCAGTAGGATTCACCAAAATGCGAAAAGTTGATTGTTTATCATTGAAATGGTCATTATTTCACCTGGTGGATCTAATTCTTATATTCGCGTCATTTACACCGTTGGAAAGTGGAACAGAAGATGTGAAAATATTTTGTTCGAGTGACTTATTCGATTGATGACCTATTTATTTTGTAGATATTCACATTGAATATAGAATAAAGAAAATCATTTTCGTTTAATTGCTGCTAAGTTTATTATTTGTTACGGCTTCTTTCAGTTCATTAGACCATTTTCAAAATAGATCACCCTCCAAGAATCATTTCAACAAATATTTCACTAGATATTGAAGTGAATCGAACGGAATTGAACCATATAGACAAGAACATAACATGACTATGACTTTTTGACTTGGACCTTATCAAACTTGACAATTGGTTCAACGTTACAGGAGACAAAATGTTTCTTGCAATATCATTTCTACTTCTTGTAATGCATCCTCCACGCCGCTTTTGGCTCAGAGAATAATTATCAAAGAGAATACCACACTTGAAGTTCTCGTTAATATATTTTAATGAAAATCCCTGTAACTAACAGTTATAATTTTCAGCGTTTCCACATCCTTTTCAGCAATTACCGAGCGCTGAATTAATACGAAACTTTCGCACTACTTCCTGTCTAAATTGTTCTTGAAACAGCCATCCTCATTATAATTTTATATATCCGCTGCAAAACCGCCACCGTTCATCCCAACCACCTACGTGTAAACGGCTAAATTGTTTTAAAGCTTCGTCTTAATTTCTTCATATGGATGCAGGCGATAATGCGGATAATGCGAGGCGAAACTCCGTCTTAGGATTAACGAGAGCACCACGACTGTGCCTTTCAGACCCGGAGCGATCCAATAAGGCTCTTATGAATGCAGTTACCTGTAATTTATGTCGCATTTGCATCTCTTTGGGCTCCAATAAATGGTCTTACTCGTATTGGTAGATTACCCTGCGACATTACTAGTCCCACACTAGAATTAACAATGATGGAAATTATTTTTCGAGAACGTCTAGTCAGGCGAATTTTGGAACAGCTCAATATCAACAGGGCATCTGGTCCTAATGAGTGGCCAGTCATCGTTCTTAGAAAGTGCGCCAAAAAACTCGCTGCAATATTTTTCAGACTTTTCAATCTGTCCTTAACGAAAGGGGTTTTTCCTTCTTGTTGACAGATTGGTCGCGTTCAGCCTATTCTCAAAAAAAGGCAATCAGCAATAGACCAGTCGCTTCGCTATCAGTGCTATCACTGATTCCACAACATCTTGAGAGATATTAATAATAATAATAATAATAATAATAATAATAATGATAATAATAATAATAATAATAATAATAATAATAATAATAATAATAATAATAATAATAATAATAATACTTACCTCGGGGTGGAACAACGCCA
>WOGN01004095.1:0-14498 GCA_015342105.1 Leptinotarsa texana
TCCAGGCCGGGGTGGTTCGGATAACCACGTAACCCGAAGAGGAGGCGACCCAATAAACATATGTTAAAAAATCAGAAGTTCTAATGAGCAGGAGGCGAAAATAAAAAAGCACTGTGTTCTTCATTATAAAAAGAGTGACAAAAAAGGGGTGGCAGCATTGCTTCGAGAAAGACCGCTGCGCCCTCCCCGACGAAGCTTCTGTCAAATTGATGTCAATTTGATAGGAGGAGCCTGGACAAATGCGCCCGACTGGGAAGCAACGTCCATTAATTTAGAGAGAGAGAGATATATTCCACCTTGAATAATTTTACTAACGCTGAAATGGCTGACATGCACTTTATTTATGGATTAGCAAATGGGAATGCCAAAGAAGCACGAATAATTTTAATAAAAATGCAGGTGGTGGAAGACCAGAAACTGTTACAACGCCTGCACTAAAAGAAGCTCTACTTGATGCGATAGAAGGAGATCCTTCAAGTAGTTCCAGGAAGAAATGCAAGCGATGAAGAAGTTGTATTTTTAGTTGCTCAATCTAAAAAAAATGGAAAAACTGCAAAACAGTCAGAGGCGTTCTTTTTTTTCTCAATAATTTTGTCTGTGGTGTCCACTGAGACGCCACGCGACCTAATAATTTCAATCTAGTTAGGATGTATAAGCGCCTTAGTACTTCAAATAACTGTAGCAAATTTCAACCAAATCGATGTAAGGGGATATTCATGATACTTTATAAATATCGTTTTTTTTTTAAACTTCAAAGTCCTATATCTCAGAAACGAAGCCACTCCGGATATATGTTCACAGGAACATTTTTCCTTAAACGACCTAACGAATCACCCTCTGAAGTTTCGTACCGTAGTTAGGGAACGCCCTGTGTATAGAAACGATCTAAAGGAAACTAAAAATGGTTCTTTGAGAATGCAGTTGATTAGGATCTATGAAAGAAAACTTTCTATTAGTCTATCAGGTTTTCGGAAATATTTGTTTCTGCCTTCTTCATGCAAAATGTTCAGTGTAATTGATAATAAAAAGATTAAAATTGAAGTTATTACCATTACCTCTGTCTGACAATGTTTTATGATGAATTTCATTAGTTCGGATTTCCATTGTCTGATAGTAGATATATAAAATGAACTGAAAGAACTAATAATAAAAAAGAATAAGAAAAAATAGCTGAAAATAACAATTATATTAAGCAAAAAAAACTGAAAAGGAATAACGGTGAATTGAAATACAAATAAAAATAAAACAATTGAACAAAAATTAAAAATAAAAAGTTAAGAGATTCAAAGTTACTTCACGACGTTTCAGTTGTTAGTATCCACAATCGTCTTCGGGTGATGACTGGACTAATTCCTCCGAGAGAAGGAATTATTCCTGGACTGGACTGATTCCTCCTCTCTCCGAGAAGAGAGAGAAGGAATTAGTGGGAGATGACCGTTTGGCGGGAGTCGACCATTTTTCGCTTGATTATAAGTTTTCATATGTTCTATGCGGCTTCATTGAATTTCTTCCCAAACCAATGTTCCTCCCTGTGTATGATCTCAGGTTAGGACCACTGGATGTTATGTTGATGGTTCCAAACATTCTCTGCTATTCCTGATTTGTTGTTGTTTCCTCGCTGTGTGTAGCCTCTCTTTGAACCGCATTCTGCGTTTGGCGGCCTGTTTTTCGTGAAGCTGCTACGGATAGTGTTTCCGGATCTGAAGCAGGTTCTGATGTTGTACTTACACCCAGTTCTTCTTATCCTTTCCGTTAATCCTCTGATGTAGGGAAGTGCAAGCATTGCTTGTGACTACTTTTCTTCCTTGCAAGGCTCCTGCTGTCTTTTAGACTAAGTCTGTTCAATCATCGTTTTGGGGAATCCATTGTGAAAGTGATGGAAGGTCTTACGCTGTTGATGTGTTTCAGGAAGGCATTTAGTTCAGTATTCCAATGGTTTATGATTCCATATTATGAAGGCGTCATTAACGTATCTCAGCCTCGTGTCTGTTCGTACTTTAGTTCACACAAATGTTATAGTACAGCGAATCTTCCAAAGTTCAAACCATTTCTCAATTTGGTCGGGTATCGAAAGGCATATGAGCAAATGCAGAATGAGTTGATAGGATATTGTATCAAACGCATTTCGGTAATCGATCCAAGTCACAGAGAGGTTATGCTTACATTGCTGAGAGTCTCAAGTTATACATCTATCGATGAGCATATTCTCCTTGTAGCCAACCTCATCTCTCTCTGACTCTCTTTTTAGCCATTGGAATATTGGTTCAACTGCTGAAAATATCATTGCATATAGATGCAGATGAATAAACTATAATACGAATTTAAGCATGTTATCGATTGGTAATTTTTGGAATAGACAAATCTCCAATTTTAGGGATAAGAGCGGTCCGCTTTTCGACAAACTAAGCTACAATTTATTTCTTCCAGTCTAGCCGAAAATTCAAAATTTTGGCCAGGTATCGATCGGTACTTGTTAGTTTCTTCCACTAATAAGTATTTATCCCATCCGGACCCGGAGCAGCTAAATTTTCAGAACCGAAAAGGGCTCTTCGAATTTCTTCAGTGGCTATCGGTTCACGCAGGTCATTCTGTTCAGCCTATATAGTGTGTAAAAGCCAAATGGAATCAATTCATTATTTCGGTTACTGTACATATTTAAAAGAATCCCGAAACACGTAAAATGTAAATTATAATTTGACATTCTTCAACATAAAAATGCCACCCCTACTTTTAACTCCCTTCGAATGACAGGTACAACCCCCAATTTTTTAAATTGGGAGTATAAGTTTGTGATATATCGTTTGAAAGGTCTCTTCATTCTCTATTCAAAACTGTTAATTGTTGCAAGTTTATTGCAACAATTAAGATAATATAAATTAAAATTAAAATTCGAATACATACACTCAAAAACTAAAATGTAATGCAAAACGTAATGTAGTATACGAAAAAGAACTGTAGATGTTAACGAAGTAGATATTCAAAATTTTCACCGTGAACATCTTGACAACATCCTCAACATCTCAAGTAAAACTACCTTCTAACATTATCTAACACATCAATCGTAACCGACCTATTCGTTCTTTTAAGTCATTCAAATCTGAAGGTTGAGATTTGTACATATTGCTCTTTATATATCCCCATAAAAAGAAATCTAATGATGAAAGATCGGGTGATCGCGTTGGCCATTTAATAGATCCTCGTCTCCCTAACCACCGATTGGGAAATGTTGTATCGAGATATTGCCGTACATTAACTTGGTGATGTGTTGGTGCTCCATCCTGCTGAAACCATATCGTGTTCACTGGATCAGGATATAAGTTTGCTAAACTTAGAATTACATTATTTCGAAGTAGTGCCAAATAATTATCGCCATTCAAGTTGCCCTCAATGAAAAAGAGACCAATGATATGGTTTCCAACAATTTCTGTCCAATCATCAACATTTTGAGGGTATTGCTTGTGTTCTTCTCCCATTCAGTGACGATTTTCCGTTGACCAGTAGCGGCAATTTTGCCGATTAGCATGACCGTTAAGAGACAAAGTACACATCAGAAGACATAACGTCTTCTAATTGGATGATATTGTTATCTAACATGTCCATCGATTGATCACAAATAAACTTTCTTCTATCAAAATCGTCTTATATGTTAAATAATGTTAGAAGACAGTTTCATTTGAGATTAGGATGTTGCCAAGACGTTCGCGGTGAACATTTTGCATCTATCTACTTCGTTAAAATCCACAGTTCTTTTTCTTATTCTACATTACATTTTGCATTACATTGTAGTTTTTCAGTGTATTCAATCGAATTTTGGTAATCACATGTTTTCAATTTATTTTATTTTAATTATTGTAATAAACTTGAAAGCGATCATTTTATAGGGATGCATTTTATTTTTTTTTAATATGTTCACTATCGATGTATGGATAACATTAAATGTAATGGATGTCTGTCTACTCTATGTAGGTATGTGGGTTTTAGTCAAACTCAAGCATCACATCTAATTTGAGTTCATCACTCATTGCATTGGCAGCAGCTTATTTTATTTACCCGCTGGACCAAGCTCGCGAAACTGCTTGTCTATTTTGCTTATTGTTCCTTGAGATATGGGCGGTAAATTAGTAAATTTCTCAATAAATAGGGAAGCTACTTTCTGATGTATTAGGGTCTTATCTTCGTAACCAATCATTTGTAAAACTGTATTTAATGCATTCCCATTAATCTAACCATTTGCCAGACTGGAAGTTAACGAACCATGAACTCAAATTAAAATACTGACAAGTAATGTTGTAACATACAAAACAAGTTGACAAGCCGTTTTAAACGTTTTTTAAAGGGGACCATCTAAAGAGAACATTGCTATGGTTTTTGCTTACTTTCTCAATATCAATACCTCAACATGAGATAAGTTTTGAGTACGCAACGAATGCACCGAATAATAACTCAGTGATGGTTAAATAAACACATGATTGAGACTTACCCATTTCTCGTTTTGGCTGTTTTGATCCAAACTGCTTCCGGAAAAAAATAATGTTAAAAAACTAGCATGGGATCCAGGAGGATTAGGAGAAGCAGCATAATAAAGAAACGTCTTTGAATTCAAATAACAATTCACTATATACCCGACACGATAACACCACCGGCGAGTACTATCTTTATGTGTTTTTTTGTTTTCCGATACCATTCCGAACTATATTGTTTTGCATACTACTTTCAACTACGTTGATCTATATATTCAAAACCCCCAGCAGAGTTGCCGAAACTTAAATTAATATTTACTTAAACAAAAAAAATGTAAATGCCCAAACAAATCGTTTGCATTAAAAAAAAAAATTCAAAATTGTTTTCTGTTAGTATAGTGTACAAGTAACATTTAAGTAATTATGAAAAACAAGCAAATTATGATTATATAAATAAACAAATTGTTCAGAAAAAATGCATTTATTGAAATATTCACATTTTTTTAAATGCCATCTTCGATTTCACTTATTTAAATCATAGGCGATGTATTTAAACAGCTGTCGTCATTGCACTGTAGGCATACTACACTGCAGTATAATCCTATTTTCCGGCATCCGCATGCGGCTCCACACCCCTTTTTGAAATCGTAAAATAACATTCCGAAGCGGGTAATTGATTCATAGATATTGGATGATAAGTATTATTGGAATAGTTTCACCCCCAATTTTTGATGATCAAATCATTCCCTAAGGATATCTGAATTTCCAGGTAAGTATTCAAATGCTGCACCAGATGTGGGAGGCAACGGAGATAAAAGAACACTTCTCTCTTTGGAAATTGCTGGAAATATATTATTTGCATCTTCATGAACATTTTTAAATACTGCTGCCAAGTTATGTAGATCATTTCGCTTCTCAGATTTTTTGACAAACTTGATTTTTCTTTTGTTGTGAAACGCAGAAGTAGTATTACAACTCGTGAAAGCTTGTAACTTCCTGGTTACATGGGTTTACATAGGTTAATTTTGTTCTCAGAACCTTTCTGCTCCACGGATTGAAGAAGCGATTTTAAAAAATCTCAATGATATCGGATCGAGGAACCTTGCCGCGTCCTTCAATTGCGGTAAATGGACCTTCTGCATTTTGTGTATTTTAGAACTTGGGTTCTAAATTATCTCAATGTAAGACCATCAAGTCCATCCCATCCCTATAAAACTGATACGAATGATATTTGAACTGGCTAACCCAATAACGATTGAAGGTTACCCGGATATACATCCTGTGGTGTCCAATGACTAATGGACCTTTAGTCATTGGATTTCTCATGGTGTATACCCGAATAACCTTCAATGGTTATTTGGATAGCCAGTTCAAATATTATTTCTATTAGTCTTAAGGGGGTGGGAGGGAACTGATGGTCTTATATTAAGAATTTTTATGATATTTTGCTTTAAATGTTTGTAAATCTATTACATCAAAAATTATTTTATGCATTTCTGTATGTACAGCGATAAATTTTCGGACGTTAGTATTTACATATTAAATTATTCGTCTTCTATTCTTATTCAATATGGCTGCTTTTATTGGATACGCTTCTTGTCCACAAATGAAACATAACAACGGGGCATAACGGATCCCTTCTATCTACTGAGCTTTCTATATTGAAACTGCAAAGTATAAAGCTTATCGCCCACTTGTCCGACACAGCACAGCACGGCACGTCCCGTCAAAATACGGATAGGATTGGAACAATGAAAAGGAATGGACCAGCCCCCACTAGCCCGGCATGGCACAGCCAAGACCGTCCGCCGCCGGAAAGGATTCCACTTCTCCGATCGGAAATACTGGAGAAATTTTTCCTCGTCTTCTTTCAGACCGTTGAAAAGTTGATGAAACTCTCCCAGGTTTACTCTCTTTTGATAAATGGGATGGACCGACAACATTCCTTTTTGTGACTATTTCCCTTGAAATCGAACAAACAGCACCTTCAGTATGCTGGTTGTCGCTGGACAAGTGGGGCTGCTACTACCCGTCGCAACGGACAGCTCCGTGCTGTGCTGTGCCGGAGAAGTGAGCGATAAGCTTAAGTACTTGGCGAACCTATAAATCAACAGTGGTGAAACGTACAATCAGAGAAGGTACTCACATTATGGCGTTTCAAGAAACCCTAGTGATTCTAGAACTAAGAGATTCTATAAAAAACTATACAGGTAGGATAGATTTCAAGCGAAAGAAAGGTGGAATTAATATAAATGAAACCTGGCTGAAATCTCACTTATCACAGAGTGGAAGCACTTATAACTCGTAGTAAAAAATATAATAATGCACTAATAAAAGCGTGAGCCGGAGGTCCTTTTGACGACTAGCAAAATATCAGCTGCTCTATGGTTGAAGGTCATCTGTCGCCCGATGTTGATGCGTGTCTCAACCGAAAATGGAATAGAGAGCGAGGAAGAACGGTGAGGTAACAACTTGAGGAGAATAAGAGAGTTCAATTTGACATATCAATACGAATAAAGAGAATATGATGATAATTCTGCGAAAAGAAAAACAAAGAAATATGAAAATAATTGTAGACAAACGACGTTTGAACAAAGAAACATCGTACTTCTAACAAATATTTGATTTTCGAAATCTTACAAATAATAACATGGATTTTTTGTATGTCATGAAATCCTTATATATTAGTACTAACAAAAGTAAAATCAACCTGAGAATTGAAAATTAAAAAATGTTAAAATGAAACATTAATCTACTTTTAACAAATCGAAAAGAGGATATCCATTCTGCAATATACGAAGCCGCGTCCTCCTCACTTCTTGTCTTTTAACTTTCGACTGTTTTCTCGAGACCTCTAGCTTTTTTCTCAATATTTTCACTGGATTCTAGAAATCTCAACATTTTCGGTATATTTTATACTTCAATCTGCATTTTGAATATTACTGGAGTTTTTTCCCAACACCAAACCGTGATTTTAACACCTCGACATGTGTTTCGATCACCAAATGATCATCTTCAAGAGGAATTTGGTGTAGTATTATTCGTTACTACACCAAAGATGCCAAACAGTGCATCACAAGTACTAAATTTTGAATGTAAAGATATTCGAGATCGTGAGGAAAATCGAGGCCTCGAGAAAAATCTTCAGAAAAAACTTGACATTGGTATTACATAGTGATACCTAAAATCAACATCAATGGATATTTACACATATGTCATCAATTTGCTCATACGGAATAAGTCGACGAAATGATGATATCGGAACGACTTGGCTCCTGCTCTGAACAACCTAACCTGTCAAAGAAGAATTGTTCTTATTTGTGAAATTCACTGAAAAATAACTCCGTGTTACGATTGTGGGTCAATTTCTTGAAATTCATCATCACTTTTAATTTAAATATTCCAGTATCCAGAACAGTAGACATAGTTGTTCCCAATTTGAGGATGGACATTATAATTAACATTTATTTACTATGAAATGAAAAAGACATCAAATCCAAAAAATTCGAAATAAACAACATTAAACTATCAAACGATTCTTCAATTTATCAACCGCATGTTGTCATCCACACTAAAATTTGATACAGTTAAATGGAATCCAAGCCAAGTTTGCCTTGATGTCGTGTCTCCGACGAATATTGAGTGATAATTAGTGAACAATGAAAACAGTTGGCAGTTTAAAATGACACTCCTAGACTGCTAGAAAACTGGTATATTTGCAACTTGGCATATATAAAAATGATCTAGTTCCTATGAAAACAGTCTCCTATATGAACTTTCCTAACTTTTTTTCTGGAGATGTTCTTATTTTTTTATGTGTACGTCAAAATAAGCTAACAATTATATGACTCAGATGAGTCATTCACGATTCTTTCGAAACCAAGATTCCGTGAGGGAAAAAAAATTATAGCTCAGATAACGGATTATTTTCATAAATATTGCGTTGATGAAAAACATTATTTATAGTCTGTAGTTTCCTTTTTTTTGTGAGTTCCTTGTCCTTCAAGTTAAATTATTGGATCCCATTCCACCATTTGAAGCGAATTTGACGTGATTTTAACCTCAGAATGAAACCAAAACAGATACCTTGCCCAAAAACCAGAACTACAACATTTTACTTCTAGACTAATGTCTACTTCGTCTCCTGAAGACGTCATCTTGGTTGGTGAAAAGTGTTGCAGTTCTAGTGTTTGAGAATAGTGCTTAGTTTAAATTTATCCTATGCCAGAGATTCCGGTTCTACTGGAAGAATTGGGTCCCTAACTAGCCAAAACGGTGCTGGTGCTAAAGAAATTAAGCTGCTAACGAAATTAATTGAGAAATCATGTGATTTGTTTAATGAAAACAGAATATCTGTTTCGACAATAGTTATTTAATTACCAGACCAGACCAGACTAGATGTCAAAATATCTTACTTTCCAACCAGCTATGAAATTTTATTCTTCGTAATTGATTACGAAAACTTCATCCTTTTCGTCATCAATTTAGAATGAAACCATATATTTTTCAAGTGGAATCATAAATGGATCTTCTCTCTTATGTTTATAGGGGTCAATTGCAAATAAATATCTTTAGGAGTTGGTAAGTTTACATACTTTTTTACATTTTTCAGGAATGATAGATTATGAAGCGTTTTATGTCGCAATTTATATGTCAAGCTGACAAGCGATATGTTGAACATAATTGGAAAAATTCATGAAATGGACAATTTCATCACTTGAAAAATAATATAATATGATGATCATGTGTTATTATTTGTATTGTTTGTGTATTACTAACATTTTACTTATGTTTAACCCATTTATTCATTTCAATTTCAGATCACAATAATCTATCATCTTCACAAATTAGCGTTTTTAATTAATTAAATGATTTCATTCATCTTGCCCTGTTTGATTGTTTGTTTGTTTTGGTCAAATTTAGCAATTGATGTTTGACTCTCTATCTGATAGAAGATTGATCTGATAATTGGTACACATGTAGTTCTGAGGACAATACATTTCAATAAATTCTGCATTTTTGTAAATCCAAGATGGCTGCAGATACAAATTGGCGTACTACATATTGTTTCACAACTGCCTCAATATGAGTATCCAATGACAGGCTTAACTAGTAGAATAGTTGCACACTTTGAAGAAGATGCAAATTCAAGACGGCTGCAGCTACAAAATGGCGCATTAAGTATATTTTCACAACTAACGGGTGATTTTTTAAGAGGTATAGGATTTGATTTTCAAAAAAACACAGAAAATTTGATAAAATTTATAAAATCTTTATTGGAATCGATAGAACGATCAATATAATCTGATTTTTGAAGATGATTTCATGCAAATGTTGTTCGCGGCTCCGGAATGTCCAATTTTGGCACACTCTCTCTAACATATCGACCGGTATTTCACGTATAAATGCTTCAATATTGGCTTCCAAAGCGTCAGTCGTTTCTGATTTATCCGTGTAGACATGAACCTTAACATGACCCCACAAGAAATAATCCAAAGGGGTTAAATCACGCAGTCCAGGCGGCCAATTGACGGACCCTAAACGTGAGATAAACTGTTCACCGAAGGCGGCTCTTACTTGGGCCAATTTTTCGCGTGCCATGTGGCATGTGGCACCGTCTTGTTAAAACCACATGTCAGGCATGTCCAATTCTTCCATTTTGAGCAACAAAAAGTCGTCAACCATCACACGGTAGCGTTCGCCATTCACAGTAACGTTCCGGCCATTGTCGTCTTCGAAGAAATACGGCCCGATGATGCCACCGACCCATAATCCACACCAAACAATGACTTTTTCGGAATGCTTCGGTAGCTCTGCCAATGAAAGTGGCTGGTCTTCACACCAGATGCGGCAATTTTGCTTGTTAACATATCAATTCAACTAGAAATGACCCTCGTCGCCGAACACAATTTCTCGATAAAAATGTGGATCTTCCTCCAACTTTGCCAGCGCCCATTCACCAAATGTTAAACATTGTGGGAGGTAGTGTAGCTTCAATTCTTCCACTATCCTTATCTTATAAGGTTATTCACCCAAATCCTTTTGCAAGCTTTTCCACGTAGTGAAGTAACAGTGGCCCAATTGTTGCTAACGGCGGCGAATCGACATTTCACGGTCATTACGAACACTGGCGGATACAGCCGCAATATTTTTTTCGGTCCTCACTCTATGTATGCGTGTTGGTGGTTTAATGTCCAATAATGTAAACTGAGTTCGAAATTTAGTTACATAATTTCTTCCAGAAATTGGAAGAAGTGCACGATGCACTTTCTTCACCGATCATGAATTTTGAAAATAAAATTCAATAATTTACAAGCATTGTTCATTCGTAAATCGAATCATGGTTAAATTATAGACCAAACTGTACAAGTTTGTCACAAGACACGATTCACGCGTGACCTGTCAAAAACTGTGTTGCAAAAAGATACCAGTAAAAAAATCACTCATTACCTCAATATGGGTATCAAATGACAGGGTTTAACTAGTGGAATAACAGTACACTTTGAAAACGATGCAAATTCAAGATGGCCGCAGCTACAAAATGGCGGACTACATATTGTTTCCGAACCTCAAAAGTTCTTGAGGCTAGTAGATGAGGCAATTTGTATGATGATAAGTTTGATCTTCCTCTTGAAGATGATCACTTGTGGATCGAAACACATGTCGGGGTGTCAAAATAACGGTTAAGTGTTGCAAAAAATCTTCAGTAATATTAATTACTACACCGAAGGTTCCAAACAGTGCATCAGAGGTACTGAGTAAGTGGTGTTGGTGACTTCTCTTATGAAGACTTCATTTATGGCAACGACATAAAAGTCAAACCACGAATATCGAAGAAAAATTGTGGTTTTAAGGTGGTCTGTTGCAGGCTTTGGCATCGACCAGCGAATAATAATTTGTTTTCTGTCTCTCTGCAAGCATACAAATGCTGACAAAAACCGAAAGCTTTGCCTCCATCATTCTATACCAAACTGTTCTATTTCTATCTACTACAAATCTCATACCTACTTCTACTGGATGGGTTATGGGTGCAACATTTGAACTCTTCTGCACCTGATGAAACAATCTTAGGAAGCCGTGAATGACGTCTACTCAGCAGAAGACCCCATCTATGGATCGGCAGAAATTAAAACCACCAATATCAAAGATGGACGAGAGTTTCAGAATATGATATATAAGTGTTTTAATCACAGCACCAGTTGTGATAAAAACCAGCACCACCATCAACTGGTGTTGGTGCTGTGGTAATGAACGGTGAAAAAACAAAATGTATTTAAATAAAAATGTATTTTAATTCTGAATAAAAACTAGTCAACTATACATATTCGAAATAGTTTGGCTTAAAAAATAAAATAACACAGATATGTACAAAATGTCTTGAAATAAAGTGTCATGTATAACATTTCGACCTCAATAGGCCAAGAGTCTAAATTATTTACAAAAAAATATATTTGGTAAAGAAAAATAAAATCATCCCGAAGTTAACATATCCAAAGAATCCTTATTTACATATATTCAACGAAAGAAATCAAAATTGCTGTCTTCTAACGATGACCCAATAAAGAGTTGAAATCTCAACATTGACAGAAATTGATTTTATGTAGGTAGCTTTTCATTCTGGATCTTTTCCGATTAAAACATCAGTTTATTATATCATTTATATCTACTTTTATCGAGTGAAACAAAATTTGACAAGTAGGAGTTGTCAAAATATTCGACTATGATATTACAGTGGTTGCTCTAAATCAGGGGTGGCCAAACGGTCGGTAACGATCGACCGATCGATAGTGATATTTATGAAATAGCCACAACATTTGCAGTTACATTTGAATGGGCGACATAATATTTCAAAATGAAGTTATTACTCTTTCCTGCGGTATATTTCTAAAAGCAAGGTCATCCTCAGGTCGAGATTTGTGGGCATTGGTTTCCAACAGGAAATATCCAAATTTAAAGAAATGTGTACATTGATGCAACTGAATTCGAATGTGGACATTTTCCCACTTAAATAAAAAACAAATACTGTTCTTGCTTGACAAACGCTCATACATTGGATTCTTTAAGGTTGGCAATTTCCAACTACCTACAAACCTGATTTTGCTAATCTAGCGGAAGATGCTCAGAGGCATTGCTCACACTGAAATAAATAATTAATTGCTAAAAATAATTTTCAGTTTCATGTTACCCCTCTTAATAAAATAAAAAAACTATGCTGTTTCATTAAGGATTCCAAAAAGTATGTAATTAGTAGATCGCACATGGTTTCGTCGGTAAACACTAGATCTTGGATCTGATCATATCGGCCACCCCTTCTGTGAATATTATTCGACAGTAACTATAAATGAATCCCGGCATAAAACTGATATTTTTTCATGACATTCATTGAAAAAAACTGAAGAAACAAGTATGATTACCGTGTCATGAAAGTCAAAGTATCTAATACATAAATAAGGTAAAATGAATTTGTGATAATGTTATCAGGAAATGAAAATAGGAGCTCCAAATAAACAAACTCAATGGAAATAATTCTTTGCCGTTTGGGAAAGAAGGTTGAGTCGCAGTTTTCCCATAAGTAATCACGTGGTCAAAGCGAGTTCTACACTTCCCTAATCATGTCCTCGTACAACTTCACTCGTAATAGTTCCGCAGAGATTCATTTCAACGTATCACTTCATCTTCACAAGATAATCACACACTATAGTGCCCCCACGCCTCGTTATTTCCTTCCATAGGCGTGTAGTTCCCCATAGCCGCAGATCCACTGAAAACCGAAGGCCTCTGTGGTAAGTACTGATACGAAGGCAAATATTGATGACCATTGTTCGAATAGTATGTTGAAGAAGCAGAAGGGTAAGAATATACGCCAGAAGAAGTCGACTGCAAGTATCTCTCGGACCTCACAGTACTTGGTTGAAGCTCATGATATCTACCGAAAGGGGTACTCTCCTCGCATCGGTCACCTACTTGACCTGTTTCAGTGCAGAGTTTTTTGTTCTTGTAGTTGTTGTTACTTTCTTCCTCATCCTGGTTGTGTTTGAGATAGAGCTGTTGATATTGGTACTGAGCTTCTGTGGGTAAATACTGATCCAAGTCACTACTGTCTAAACACTCGTCAGGCATGTAGGCATTGTCGATGTCGGGAATTCTGTGGTAAGACTCCAAGTCCAGACTATGCTGGTCACAAGACCTCAGTAACTGTGACGAAATTTGCGGACTGTTGGGTTGAGAGGAACAAGTTGAAGGAGAAGTAGAACTGTGGCTTCTTGGGCTGCAGGGAGAATCCTCTTGCTTCAAGGGACGAGAAAAAGTGACGTTCTGACCATGCGGAAGTTGATGTTGATGCAGCTGATCGGGACCTTTGTTTTGTTTCCTGCGTCGTGGCTGGTACTTGTAGTCTGGATGCTCGCGCTTATGAATGACGCGCAGGCGTTCTGCTTCTTCGATGAATGGTTTTTTGTCGTTGTCACTCAACACCCTGGAACAAATGAAAACAAAATGAATTTGAATGTCGTGACAATCATAAGGACAATTCATAAGGAAAATAATTTCATATATTTATGTGCATTGAATACTAAAATCATATACATCCTAAATATTCAATAACGCCAGTTTGTTTTCAATTCCTCATGACGAATTTCCACCAAATGAACATAACCACAACAGAACAGCATATGTTTTGATTTCGACAAAACTTGAATTGTCAAAATAAGAAACATTTTGAAGACTTTATGTCGCAGGCCACTGTTTTTGTCAGCAATGAAATGTCCCATCGGCAGTCGAAAATATCAGAAGGTTTCGGTGTTTTGTCTCTATTTTTCCCTTTACACAAGTGACCTCCCCAGGTCAGAACGTGTGAAGATATCCCTGTACGCTGATGATACGGCTCTCCTCTCATCTTCCATGGAGCGGGAGCTCGGCGTCATCTACATGCAACGCGCATTGGACGACCTCGAGCGCTGGTACCTGGATTTGAAGATCCGAGTGAATCCGGAAAAGACTCAGGCGATAACCATGGGAAGACTACGGTTTTCTCCGGCC
>WOGN01004096.1:0-14495 GCA_015342105.1 Leptinotarsa texana
GCGGATTACAGAGAGTCTATAGATTGGATCAACTTGCGAAAAAACGGCGGATTATAGTAGTTGTCGGATTATGGAGCGGCGGATTAGCGAGAGAGTATTGTACTATATAATAGTCAAAACCAAAAATAATCTGTTATTTATGTAACAGCATCGTTATTAAAATCTTCCTAAAATGTTAAACATGCACAGGGTCACAAGTTATCATCTATATATTCTTTGAGATAATAATAGGATTTATCCAGGAGCAACTCTTTCATTTGATAGTTATACTGTTTTAAAGCCAGATTTTTTATTGTACTTGGAAGTTTATTGTACAATTAAACGGTCATAAGCCTGGGACATGAGTCAGATTCAACTAATCCGTGTTTTGGCACTTCCAACTGTAGGGAATTTCTAGTACCTATTATAATTCTTAGTACCATTAAGAGTAGGAAAACTTGTTGCAAACGATTTTACATATTTTAATATCTCATAAAAATATATACTTGTAACAGTCAATATTCTGAGATTTTGGAAGATGAGTTTGCAACTTGTCCTTCTAGTAACTTTTGAGTATTCTGGAACAATCACTAGATGCTTCCCAACCTATAATACCATAGGAAATGTTAAAATGAAGGTATGCATGGTAGTTCTTGAATGATTAAAAAGTAAAAGCACAGTTTTTCTTTCATTTAACAAGAGACCATTGTCTGAGAACCACTTTTGGGTACATTTTATTTTATCAGATGCTTTATTAACTGTGGCTTTAATATTTGTATTTAATATTTATAATTTAAGATATGTCATCAGCATACATAACGAACTGATCACTAAAAAAATCATTTACTTATATTATGTATAAGATTTGACCTAATATAGAACCCTGTGGAACCTCTACACAGTAGTATCTACCCTTTAAGTAACTTTCAAACCATTTGTGGGTTTTTCCACTGATTCCATACATTTTAAGCTGTGTTAGGAGAATTTTGTTATCTGCCATATCAAATGCCTTACTTAAGTCTATGAAAATCACTAGCGTCTTGTTGTGTTGTTGAGAAACTGTGTAATCGTTTGACTTGAGGACAGTCCCTTGCAAAAACCAAACTGGTTCAGGTTAAACATACCCTTGTTATTAAAAAAAGTTATAATTCGGCTTCAAACATATTTTTCATATACTTTTGAGAATGGGCTAATGAGGGAAATAGGTCTGAAATATTGTATGTCCTTGTCATTTCCCTTCTTATGGATTGGCATAATTTTTGAAATCTTCAGGCACTCTGGAAAAATCCCCTCTTCCAATGTGCAATTGAATAAGTACATAGGTAAGAGGTTCAGCTATAAAATTTATGCATTTTTTAATACATTCGAACTTATTCTGTCGTCACCGGTGGAATTTGAGTGGCATAGGTTAATGACAATGGCTAGTATTTCATACTCTGTGGCAGATATGAAGTAGAGGGAATGAATATTGATGTATTTAAGAGTTAGATACTTCCTTTTGGTAACCTTATTTTTCTGCAAAAGAATATTTGGAATTTGTTAAAGTAGTTAAGGAAACAGTTAGATACCTCTCCAGGATCAGTGACGAGGTTATTCTGTACAGTAAGTTTTATTTTTTGATTATTAGATCGTAGAATATTCCAAGCAGGGACAGATTTATCAATTATCAACAAGAACATTCATATGACGTCACAAATAGAAATCTATAGAAATCTATCAAAACTATGCGCTGGCCAATTTTGGGGTCCTTCACGTTCAATAGTTCAATTAAGTAATGAACATATAGTGGATTTGACTCATTCGTGACATAAAATCGTAATGTTTTCAATAATTTTATCCAGAATGGTGCTGAAGAGGCAATAAGACAAGTGTCTCATTTCGAAACATCGGATGTCTACCTGTGAAAATGACAGTGTTCCATGTAAGTGAAATTTTACCTCTTTCATATACTATATTGTGTATTAGTTCTGTGACTGATATCCGATTCAATTCCATAACGATTCAGTGTCACTATTTTTTGAGTTTGAAGGTCGTCGATTTTTGGAATTTCTTCCTGACGTTTCGCTAGGGCGAGTGGGTTGCTTCTTTAGAGGTTTATACATCCTGAGTTATCCCCGATGTATACACCATACTTATCTGTTTAGCCAGTTCTAATAACTTTTGATACACGTGCTCAGTCTCTTGTACCTAGGTACTTATAGTAAGTAGATTATTAGACTTTCACCATCATTGTCTGATGAAAGTATAATAAAAACGGAAAAAACAGGTTCACAGATGTGTGGACACGATTTCCAAAAGAACATTCATATGTGTTTTTCTTTTTTTTGTCAGTCAGTATAACTTTTTTTTAAATCTTCATTGTCTATTTCCAGCCCCCCCCAAAATAATTCTGCATCCTACATGTAATATGATGTAAAAATGTTGACACAATGAACAGTGAACTTCAATTCTAACACATATCAAAATTAACAGTATTCTAAAGGATAATGATGAATAACAGGCAAAATAATATTATTCCCAAATTGATAATAATACACAATCATAAGTATGATTTTTAGGGAAGATATATTCCCTCACCAACTACTGAATTTTTTTTAGTACCTACAATGAAAGGTCAACATTGAAAGATGTAATTATTTCAGTACCTAATCCTCGAAACAGTTTCCTTCTGATATATGAAACTTTCGATAGGCGTGTGTTTGTTTTTTCAGCAAGTACATTCAATTGGCTAAGTCGTCTCGAAGAGGTGTGGCTAACCTCTACCTAAGCAAACTCAACTCGCGTCATGAAATCCATCATTTCCCCAGCTTCAATAAAAATAACTCTAAATTATTAAATCCGACATAATAATAGATCACTTCGGGCACTTCTATTCATATAAAATATATTTCAAATATGAAATGAAGATGTTTTGAGGCAATATGACAGCCAATTTGTAATATCTGAAAATGAGGGCGTTGCTCAAATGTTACTTCAAACTTACAGATGTTGGACGGAGATGCTAACCGGGATACTTTCTGAAAATATCAATCGGTTGTTTAGTTTTCTTTCAGATTTTAAGTAGACTACATGTCACGTTCCTAGAAAAGTGTGGTGAAAGTGTTGAAACTGTAGTGTTGTTTTTTCGGCTTTGTGAAAACGGTGATTAATCGAATTCTCATATTATTTCAGCGCAAGTTATTTCAGTATTTTTCTACATTTCAGTATGTGATTGTTAACAAACGATCAAAAACATGACATATCACTTAACCAGAAACAACTGAAGTGCTTTGAACTCATTCTCTTTTTTTTACACCATTGAATTTTACTACTTTTTTCCTATTTGGAATTCATAAGACAAGACAAAGTATCCAACGTAGAGTATACAATTTCATGGCAAATTAATTACTGGCGGTTATTTACCCCATAGGCACTCGTTGCTTACAAATGTTTGTTAATATTACTTTATGATTTGTCTTGCGAAACATAAATACCTTCTGAAATAAATTATTCTTCTTAACATGACTAGTATTTTCATAAATGAAAAGTAAGTGGTTTTTCTCCTCTTTTGAATATTGTCTCTGACGTAAATAATAACTTCGATCATAAACATAGGGTGGTGTATTGAAAACGTACTACAAGACATAACTGCCAGAAAAAACACTTCCCTAAAATAGAAAAACACGTGAAATTTGTTTTCTAAGGGTGGCAAGTATCATTGAAGAAAGTTTTACTCTCTAAGCTGAGCTATCATCCCTAAATTTCTTTGAAGGGTTTTTCGATTTGTATGCCCTACTTTTGAGAATCAACTTTCTTGTTAGAAAATATAGAACATTGAAATGTCAATAATACGTTTTCAAAATAATGTAAAAAGCTCAGTAACCATCATTGTGGTGATAATGTACACCGTTAAAAATCAAAGTGCCGCCACCCATTCAAAAAACATACATTGATTGGAAAATTATTATTTCGCATCGCCCGTTCACTGGAAATTGAACAAAATTGCATACTTCGATAACAGGCATCTTCATTTAGTTCAACTCACATCAATCGCATTGCCTATTTTCTTTTATTAAATATCCCAATATTGCTATACATTAGGTATTGTATTTTGTCTTTTTTCTTTTGATCGATCCAATTTCGCCAAATTTCCAAAATCTACAATTTTCTCAGAGATGTTTTTAAATTACTTGGCAACTCAATTAACAAATTCATTATTTCCAAAATAAAGTTCAGCCATTTTCAAGCTTTTTGGAATTGGGTAAACCATATTTGATACATTCAAGATATTATAAAATTACTTTCAGAAACTCCCTATCATTAACGAAACATACTAAGCATATCTAAATCTTTTGGTGATATTCTCTGAAACCAGCTGTGGTTCCGAATGAAGTTGACTATAACATTAGGGATTTTATTTCAAATCGATTTTACCTTTGCATCCTCAGAAAATATGTGGTTAGATTTATGATGGAATTGGCCGATACTTGATGAAAACCATGTTAAAATGTTTGGGTTAAGTCAAAATCTCGTTGTGAGATTTTGATTTAACAGTTTACAAAACTGCGACACTTGTTTCAGAATACATTAATCTCTTCAAGTGTATTTGCTGAACATGCAAATTAACATTCAAATAACGCGAATACGTATTTACATAACACTTTATTGTGATATTCTTCACTGAACAGTTTATAAAATCACTGTACGTGTTCCATTATACAGTAGTTGCTTTAGGAGTCTTCATTGAACACGCAAATCAGTATTTAAATAACACTTCATTGTAGGATTTTTCACTTAATAATTTACAAAACCGCGACACGTGTTTCACTATAAAATATTTCTTTCAGGCGTCATCACTGAACACGTTAAATAACACTTTATTGTGATATTTTTCCTTAATAGTTTACAAAACCACAGCACGTGTTTTACTCTTTTACTATACAATGCTTCTTCACTTTGTTCAATAAAAAAGCTATTTTATACTGAAACACGTGTCGAATTTTTTCAAACTCTCTGTTATTGTTGGATAATCAAAACCTCTAAACAAGTGTATTGATTCAAAAAACTAAAAAAGAATGAATAGGTACGACTCGACTCTTATTCTAATTGAAAATAAATGACTTCGTGAAGGTTTTGCAGTGATTTAAAAATCAAAACTTGTTCCTATTACAATTCAAACTTGATGTGTTTTCGAATTTTTGTGAAAAATTCATTCTGGTAGATCTTTCTTGTGGTACGATTACTATAGCCCACTTTGTGTAATGAACAATCTATCTACCGGTCCACTGATTCTATCATTAATTCAGCAATAATTAAACATGTATGTGTTTCAGAAGCTGAAGAAAAGTGCCATTATCTTTTACAAGGGTAGATAAAATATGAAACGTCCTTTATTTTGTGATGAGGGTTAATGATAGGGTGAAAGTGAGGACAAACAAAAAATGTCCCGAAGCAGAGGTAACATCACTCGCTTTGAGCTGATGAAATTATAATTCAGGATATAAAGGAATTCGTATAACGATGACAACATTTAAATGAAGTAATTGCTACATCAAAAACTGTTAGATATGTAACATTGATGAAATGTGGAAAGGAGTTTTTTAAGCAATGTATTGAAGTTGAAACGTTAAGAAATAACTGAAAAAAATTCTGCTTTACTAACAGTTAGATATATAATTCCGTGATTGTTTTCTGCTGGGTTTTATAGGTTTCAACCTATTAACCTCATTTTTAATGATATTTTTCCAATCATTTTCCATTTTTCTGAAAAATTGATTTGACTAATATAATTGAAATCCAACTATCGGGAATACATTTCTAATTTTTTATTGTGAATTCAAAATAGTAAGAGAAAACACCACGAAAAATGATAAATGAGAATCAAATGATGGTTGCCTTCTTAAACGAAACATCTTGTGACTATAATCAAAGTCCCACCTAAACATTTATGGAAATAATCAGTCAGTGTCATGTTAATGTTAGTAGTGTCATGAATACCATTGTATATACTCTATTCACAATTCACAATGTGTCAAAATTAGGTAATTGATACTTCAAATCATCCGAGAAATCTCTTATCCAATAAATTTTGTCAAAGAATTAGAATTTTTCATGGAATTCTACATATCTTCTTATTTTTAGAAGGATTATTCAAAATATTTCAAAATCTCGGTTCGTAGAGCTATCGAAAAAATATATATTCCTGTAGATTCTCAACTCATTATTCAGATCGTTTATAAATCAAAACACAAACATCATCATTATTATAAAGAAATATAAATAGACTGAGGATTTCTTATGCTTTATGAGCATGTGTTGAAATGATATACACAGTGAAAAGTGAAATACTGACGTCGAATTCACATTTTTTCGTGAAGTAGATTTTTTAACGTACTGGTAATAATAATACATAAGCTATTATTTTTCTATTGGAATTTGGTTGAAAATATTTCATTTTACCGGAAAATGAATTTTAGCAATATTCATCTTGAAAATATCTACTAGACTGTACGATGTCATAAAAGGGCTATAAATGATTTTTTAGAAAACTAAATCAGTAAATTTCGAATTTACAATCGGAACTTGACGAAATTCAGAGTCCATAGTCAGAATGTAATGTAATTACGAATATAAACGGAAAATCTCCAATAAGTCAGGATTTTACTAAATTTATGATATTAACTTCATACATTAATCTTGGAATACACTTAAAAATGGATTTTGAATTCGAAATTTTATCAAACCCCGATTTTAAACTCGAAATTTCGTGAATTTAGGTTAGGTCCAAAGTGAGTGGGTCTATTCGACCCTCCACCGCAACCCGCAAGGTTTATTGTGGCTCACACGTATTCACACTCGACCAAATAAACCCAGCTTCGTAAAGAAATCGATTAGTATGTATGGTGAATGGTCAGATGGTAAGAGTACGGCTCTGTTAAACACTGAAAACCTGATTCGATCCCCAGCGGGGCAGGCACAAAATATGTGCTCTGTTATTCCATCATTTTCCAAACAGAGGCGACACACACTGTCTTCCGACAGTCCGAGTCTCTGCATATGATGATTCGAATGACAGTGGCCTCAGTGACCTGTGAAAAGGCCTGTTAGACATCGTAGTTCATTTCTACTGTAGTCCAACAACTGTTTGGTATCAAGCTTCGAAGGGTGAATAAATGCCTTGAAGTGAGCCAATCCTGGAAGATTCTGCCAGAAGTACATACATCTTCTTATCCAGATCTTCAATGTTTGTTTGGCAAATCCTGAAGCGATGCCAATGACAGGTTCTGGTTCAATAAAGCTGCTTGCAGCACCATCCATTGCAAGGGAGTCAGCAGCCTCAATGCCTTCCAGGCCATTATGGCCAGGAATCCAGACCACATACAATCTGGAATATTTTTATTGACTTGTGTACATATAATTCAATAACGTAAATTTCCGCTTGAAATACATTGGCATAGGTTCCTAGGCAGGTTGATATCTCTGTCCTGGGTCTTCGACTGAAAACACCTGCACCATAACCTAAAGGTGTTTTCGATCCACCTGCGAACCAACAACTATCTGCTCTTAATATTTCCTTCTCCCGGAGAATCCAGTCGTCTCTACTCTGGAACAGTACTTTATAAGGCAGTTCGTAGTTGACAGTTGAAGGCATAAAGTCAGAGGTCATTTCCAGAATGCTGTTGACTTCGTGTCAACCAGTGTTGCACTCTGCATTAAATTGATTTCTGCAATTGGCAATTCGTGAATTCTACTTTACCAGTTGAAAATATTATCCGTAAAATTTCTATTAACTCAAATTATATTTCAAATAACGATAGTAGTGAAAATCTATAATGAATTATAATAATATAAACTGAAAAAAGCGTAAATCCATTTTAATAATATTTCATCATGAGTCGAAACTATTTTCCTCTTTTTATGGCTGTGGTCTGGTGATTTTTATGTTTCGTCTACTACTGCGGTAAACATTATCAATGGCGATGAGGTAACGGTCGAAGCGCTATAGTGGTTTTCAAATCAGAAACTACAATGTTGGAATTTGTCTTCGGTTTTGTATCATCATCGGTGAGTGTATTTTTGCCTCTTCCTTTCTATTGAAATGTTTCTGAATTTCTTTGGCCTTTCTATATCTTGGCTAGTAATTCTGAATTTTATCGATTATTTTTGCATCTTCTTATGAGATATTTTGAGCGCCTTCTTCGAGAGAATGTTCGGCTAGAGCTGATTTGTCGGTTTGCCTGATTTAACAATTTCTCTTGTGTTTAGAGAGACCTATACTTCGTGTTTTTAATGTAGATCAACCCGCAAAAGATCCGGTTTATCTCGGGTGTTGCTAAAGGTTCACAGGGATCCTTAGCTGATATCAGACTCTCTCTGGTATTTTACCGCAGTAATAGTCGAAACGTCAGGCATGTAAACCTGCAGACCTCAGCCGAAAAACCCACAGTTATCTCCGGCAGTGACTTTTTGACTTTTTAGTGAGATTTGCACTTTACAGTTTACGAAACCGCGATACGTGCTACAATAGCTTCTTCATAAACTATTCTACAGCACAATAAATTTGCATTTTTCACATATAGTCAGTGGGCATATTCGAAAACTGGCTATAAATCAAATCATCTGAAGGAACAATTCGTTCAGGCCAGTCTCAACTCCCTACACTTTAGTTTAATGGATTGACACCATTCAGAAATCAACTACTCCCCTGGCTAATACCACAAAGGGCGTTGGATTATATCCGGCATGTGTCAGTGCAGGATTCTTCGCTCAAGTTATTCCTGCATATGCTGCTGGCAGTTGTATCGCCAACAGATATTATGGATAGTGATGGACAGAGCTGTTAACATTGAACTTGTTAGAAATCTTGAACGTTTTAGTATGGTTTTTGTTATTAAAGATGAACCGAAGATCATCTAGCTTAATCGAGAAATATGGCCATTTGTCGTAGTGAGTTTAGAATATATACAATGCATTCAATTGCTTGTGATACAAGTTGCTTTATTTCTATAGCTATCCAACTTATTTTCTACTATATACCATAATAACGGCAATTTTAGACTGTGGAAGGTTCGAAAAGACTTCTCAACATAACACTTTCTGATGTTTAGGAATTTTTAAATTTGATGTTAATGTTTGTAACGTGTCAAAATATTTAAATACTCCTTCAATAAAAAAATCCAACATTATCTACTAAATGAAATAATTCATTCTTTTCTATATTACACTGAATGCAATTTGCTATTTTTAATACTGGTTACTGATAATGGCTTGAAAACCCAAGGATAATATTTTTTTCCCGAAAAAATTTATATTCCATTCATTTATATGTATTCAGTAATTATTAAGCAGGCCACGATCATATTTTCTGTGATTAAGATTCAGATTCATTTAAAGATGAAAATATACATGTTTTTCATATATCCATTCCTGAAATCGAAAAATACTGAAATAATGGACAATTCCACAGCTCCAAACTATAAAAATGAGTTATTTCCCAAACTACCTTCAGAATTATCACGAAATATCACAAAATTTCCACCAACAAATACACTCGGAAATAGCCAATTTCAATCATCAAAAGACTTTCTATAAAAACCAAAAACTTTCTGTGAATGGCGCGGAATTCTGTACAAAAGAAGGAGGAATGCAAGGCGATAGTAAGAGAAACATAGGAGGTCGAAGAGATAATCCAAATCTTGATTACTTCCGGGATAATCTAGATTACGTGAGAAAATCTCCCATGTCGGATAGCAGCCGTTCGTTTGAAGGAGAAGATATAAAATCGACAGGGTGAGTTTGGCGATTTGTGGATAGTGTTACTGAGGTTCTTGTAGCTACCTTCAGGGTTCATATAAAATTAAAGGGAAGAAACTAGGTTGGAAGTGGAAGCTAATAGTTGAAAAACCTCAAAACTTCTTCAATATTCATTTCCTGAAGTATAAACCTTGATTTACCTCTTCTATCATAAGTTAATTAGAAGTACTGACAGTCCCAAAAACATTCCAGTTATTTGAGGTTTTCGGCTTTCTACTTCTCCATATTTATATAAAAATGTGAAAATAAGACATGTATGCAATTCAGAAACTTCGGAGTCAGCCATATAAATTTCACACACTCGTTCTGTCATATTTTTCTTTGAAAATCCGAGGAATGCCATCATCACATCAACACAAGTTATACTTTCGTTATTTTGATGATTGCGCTTGCCCATATTTCATGATTAATTTATGACGTAATTATAACGTTTGAAACAATTCTTTTGTACTAATTATCCTTACTTCACAACAAATTATAGTTACAATTCGTATATTCTGCTGAATACTCTCAATCTTATCGTTATGATAACCTAAATAGTAATATTATTTTTATGAAATTTTTGGTATTATTATTTTGTATTATTTCCTTGGAAAAAAATTATATTGTTTACACTTTTCTCAAGCCACTTTTTTTAACCTGTAATCTCATTTTAACCCTTGTTTTCTTTTCCATTGATTTGACTGTATTTCATTTGATTCATCAACATCACACTATAATAAAATGTCACCACACACAAGCTGATAATAACAGCTTCGGTGGATTTTTTGTTCATTCTAAGCCTCATATTACTAAGTTTTTTTGAATCATTTGAATTTGTAACAATAGAAGGTCTGTATTTTTTCGCTATTTAAGAATGAAAATTATTATTATTATTATATTATTTCAAACAATGGTTGAAACTTTCACCAAGAATCAGTTTCGCCCACTTTCCAACACATTATACACATAAATACCCGAACTGTAGAATAAGTCTATTTTTGAACACATTCCCAACATTTTGGAACGTTTCTGGGGTAATGCTAGCATTACAATTCTCTCTTTCATATATTGAGCAGGGTTGCGTAACATAAACTTTCGATTCGATATAGCCCCAAATGAAAAAATTGAGAGGGGTCAAATCCGGCAAACGAGCAGATCACTTTAACGTACCGCGCCTACCAATCCAAATGCCTGGGTATGTCTGAACCGATCAATCCCTCACATGCCGAAAAAAATGTCGGGGAGCACCATAGTGTTGGAATACAACTGAATTCTCCAATTCATCTTAATTGTTGGTAACATTTTCTTGAATCCGTCGGTGAAGGGTTTTGAAGAATTTTCAAATATAAATCACCAGTCAGATTTTCGTTTAAACATATGCAACCAACAATATGATAGTCTCAGTGTGATCACATTTTGGCTGTTGTCATTTTCATTTAAGAAGAAGTGAGTTGTCACTAAAACAAATACTTGTTATGAAATCAAACGTTCCTTCATTTCCATTGAGAGGACACCTGAACAAAAAAAGGTTGTACAACGGACACCTGGGGTGTAGGTAGAGCAGAAATATCATACGAATATGAGGCACTAGATCACATGAGGCAAGCAACTGGCGGGTCCAGGGGAAAAATGTTCATTTCCATTTGTATGTATTTTGTAAAAACAGAAAAATAAAGTTTACCATCGAAAAGCTAGTGAAATTTCGGTTGTGAAATTTGTTAAAAATAACAACCATATTCAAAAACTGTTCATTACATAGGCTGTTATGAGAAAAATTGAAATTCTTACAAAATAATGTTTATTAAAAGTGAATTTCCAGAAAGCCTCTGGGCAACAACATATTTTCCCTAGTAGTTTGGTTCATCAGCATTTATTGGCGGGTCATTCATGTATTCATCCTCATTCTGGTCATCTATATCTGTCAATGTCAATTGAGAGCACGTATCAAGGTGGTTGATGATAATGATGTATCGCCACTTTTGGATCGTTTCTGGAAGACCAGACCAATGTTGAAGAGAATTCAAAGAGCTTGTTTAGCAAATGAAAGAACTTCGGAAGTATCAATAGATGAGCAAATGATCCCATTTCACGGTCACACATGCGACAGTATGTCAAAGGGAAACCGCATCTTTGGGATTGAAAAACTTCGTGATGACGACAGCGATGGGTATTCCTCTAGACTTTCAACTATATGAAGGGAAAAAAACATCTGTAGATTAAATCATCTGTGCAATTAAAAAATCTGTTTCTGGTTAAAATCTGTTTTTCCGTTAACCAGCTGTCGCATCCCTACAAACGACAACTTGAGAGTCGAAACTCATGCGAGCTAAGGATTAACGAGGTCTTACCTTTTAACGTGCGATTCCTAACACGGGTTGGACGATAGCAAGTGAAGATCGATCGTTCAGACTAGGGCTGAACCACCGACCAACACGGCAGTCAATTCGAGTAAGTGAACAAAGCACCCACGCCGGACCGCTTGGCTACCGACCGACGATTGATAAATTATTGTCTCGATCGATTGGGCTGACTGGCACACTAATGAAAAATAGAATTGAAAGAATGATCGAACAGACTCCCGATAACAAAATGAAGAAATCAGGCAGGGAAACCTATGAACAAATGGTTAGGGATGATTCAAAAATTGCTTTGGTAAAATGGTTCAATACTAGACCTGTCCATTTTTTTATCTTCTGTTGAGAAATATAACGCCAAAATGGGTGGCGTAGATCTTCTTGATCGAGTGATTGGGAAATATCCAATGAGATACCGAACAAACAAGTGGACAGTACGAGCTATTTATCACTTCATACATTTCAGTGTCGCTGCAAGTTGGCTGCAGTATAGGGCTGATGCAAGATGCCGAGGTTTTCCAAAAAAAGAGATCAAAAATTATTTAGATTTCAAGTTTGCAGTAGTTGAACAACTCATGGAGCAGTTTTCAGCCAAGAAAAATATTGATAATGATAGTGATGGTCAGGAGAATGAAATTCCATGCAAGCGGTCCAGAAAACCTTCAGTTATTCCCGACAGAGAATTCGTTACAGCTAATGCTAATCATCTTTCGGTTTTTCGTAATGAGGAACAAAAAAAATCGATCCAAGTGTAGAAACCCCGGATGCAAAAAATTAATATTCATTTCTTGTTCTGCTTGCAAGATATTCCGTTGCGTTAATAAAGAGAGGAGTTGCTTCTTCGATTTTCATAAAAAATAATAAAATATTATGATTTCTGATTTTGTTGTCATATGGGGAATATTTTTAATAAAGGAATTTGAACCGATATTATATAAATATATTTTTGATAGGTAGTATTATAGCCCCAAGGTATCAGATGTGATACCTCGTTTTTTTTTTGAAAAAACATGGAAATACAAACATTAAATATATCATAAATGATATACCATAATAATGAAAATGCAATGACGTCATTGAAAATCAATTTTTTTATATGCTTGAGTCCGAAGAGGTTAAGGTGTTGCAGATCTCTATATTTACCCAACCTAATGTTGCAGATCTCTTTATTTACCTAACTTAATTGTCATTGCAGTAATGCCTTTCTTTCTTTTGTTTTTTTAAAGTTTTCTTGAATCGAAGACTTAATGAATGCACCAAAATATAAGTTTTTTGCAATCTGAACTTTGGTTAATCTTAGACAATTTTGATCACTGATAGTTCTCGTTCGCATGGGGTATGTTTTTCTGTACATTCCGGATAGATACTGTGTCCGTGTTTGAAACTGTACAACTCTCCACAGTTTACGATGCTATTTATTAACACTTCACGGCAATCATCGGGTCAATACTATGTACCATATAGGGGGAAAACTTGCATCGTGAACGTTGAGGTTTCTTTCCCAGGTGCTCCCTCACTTGACTCCAGGACTTGAACGTTTCTTCACTGGACATTATTTAGATGATCTAAACTTTTCTTCTCTTGAAACGAATATACGATCTGAAGTTTAGTCTGGAGTTGGTTAATGCCACCATCAACTCAAATCGGACAAATAATGGATATAAACGTTTTTTCCCCTGCCGCCGTCAATTCTGTCCAGGAAAATATAACAAACACCCAACGAGGGTCATGTACATACGAGAACAAGATTGTTGAATGGATGTTATGAAAACGATGGAGGAGAAAACTCAATAAGTCCACGATGCTGCGGCTAGAGACTCGGAAAAATGGACAAATTAGGCTACTTTAATTAGTAGAAAAAAGTCCAATGCCCGCCCTAATATAAGCCAAGAAAGTAATTGTGTGAAAGCTATTTTCCGGTTTTCTGACCTTGTTCTGTAGGTTTTTATACCTGATTTAATTCATTTATTTATTTTTGATTATCCGTTTAATATATAAGTATGTATAGGATTTGTCCAGCAATGAGGAACACATGAAAACGCAGTGTCCGTATCAATATAAAAACACTTTTGGTAACTTATTGAAGATATTTGGGCCCATCACATAAGGTGAATTAGAAGTAACCTTATATTTACAATACCGTATTTGGAAGTTATATTTTTGCCGAGTATTCCTACTATGTATGATTTTATTGGTGATAAATTTATGTTCGTTTTTAAAGATAAAAATTGACAATTCGAATATATACATGCTGACAAGAGTTGAAAAGTTATATTGTCTAAATTAACTTCTGCCAGAGGTCTTTTTTGAGGCTTTGGCCATTATTCTCAAAATATACTTCTGCGCAACAAATACATTTGATATCGAAGTCGAGTTACCCCACATACA
>WOGN01004097.1:0-14495 GCA_015342105.1 Leptinotarsa texana
GCGGAAGTAATTTTCAGGGAACATTTCAAAATTGTACATTTATTATTTGTAATGACGTGAATAAATAAAATATGGTTCAGTTTTCATTTCTATTTATTTTTACTTGTGAAAGGTAGAGGGAATTATAAAATCTATAATGTCCCAAGGGAGTTATGACCCTCTTTATTGATAGCGTAACTATGACGATATAAGCTTATAATATCCCGGTCAGAAATAAAACATTTAAATAATTTTCTGAATGACCAACTGGATTTCAATAGATCATCATTATTGAACTTGTTTCCTTAGAAATCGATGTTGTCCTAGTCTTCATAGACATATTATTATTGATGTGAAATTGATATAATATCCCCTCGGTGATCATAATTGAGGATATACCTTAGGTATATAAAAGTTGGGTAGATGCATTAGGTAATTCTGATAGAGTAAGTACTTGACTAGGCAATTCTCAAGTTACTGTGTTAGCGAAACACGTAATAGTTTTGAAAATAAAGTTTGTGAAGATCAAATCTTAAAGTGTAGTTTATGAAATCAGTATTTTGACGTTTGGTTCACCAATATTGAGTAAACCGTATTCCATATCACACATACACATGTCTGGTTATTTTCGGAACATATCTTCAGACAATACATTATATTGTTGCGCGTCCAACTCTAAACATCGACTATTCATTAACTCTAGATAGGTTAGGTTAGGTCTGAAGTGAGTGGGTCTATTCGACCTTCCACCGCAACCCGCAAGGGTGTATTGTGGCTCACACCTATTCACACTCGGCCAAATAAACCCAGCTTCTTAAAGAAGCCGATTAGTCTGTGAGGTAAGTGGTTTTTCAGGTCAGATGGTAAGAGTACGGATCTTCTGAACTCTAAGAACCTGATTGGGTCCCCAGCAGGGCAGGCACAAAGTATATGCTCTCCGGTTTCATCATTTTCCAAACAGAGGTGACACACACTGTCTTCCGACAGTGCGAGTATCTGCATATGATGATTCAAATGACAGTGGTCTATAAGAAGGCCTAAATAAACGCCTTGGAGTGAGCTAATCCTGGAAGATTCTGCCAGAAGTCCATAAATATTCTTGCCATCTAGGTGTTCAATGTTTGTTTGGTAAAACCCAAAGCGATGCCAATGACCGTTCTGGTCCGATGTAACCGCTTGAGCACCCTCCTTTGCAAGTTTCATTACTTTCCAGGCCAGTATGGTCAGAAATCCAGACCAGAAACAATTTTTTAAGTCTTAATATTTCCTTCTTCTGGAGGATTCAGTCCTCTCTACTAGGGAATAGTACTTTATAAGGCAGTTCGTAGTTGACAGTTGGAGGCATAAAGTCAGAGGTCATTTCCAGAATGTTGTGACTTTCAGTCTCAACCAACAGTCTGTTGCACTCTGCATTCAATTGATTTGTGCAATTGGCAATGTGCACAAGTCTGTATGCAGTCCATCTAGCCTCTCTCTCTAGAAAAATGTGGAGAGGAGGTAGATCTAGAAGAATCTCCATTGCCGCTGACGGTGTGGTACCAGTGATAGCCAAACAAGCCAGCCTCTGTAAGCCAGAGAGCTTCGCTTGGGCCGTTTTTGTTCAACCTTTGGCCACCAAGCAACTGCACCAACTGTGAACAACGTATAACGTGCTTTGGAGGATATTACATGCCACCCTTCCTGATGTGGACCTTGCCAGGATGACAAAGCCATAAAGTCAAAGTCATAAGTTTGCAGATCAACTTTTCTTCTCTAAAGGGCATCAAGCAGGAGCGACCACAGAAGGAAAGATAGTACCCCACCTTGAGGGCAGCCCCTGGTGACCCTGAACTTGATAGCGTCGCCTTGAAGAGTCTTAGTTGCAGTTGCAGATCCAGCCAGTTATGGTCGATTCTATACCCTTTCTAGCCAGAGGCAATCCTATAGATTTAGGTAGTACATTGTCAAATACTCCTGCAATATCAAGAAATACAGCAACCGCAATCTCCTTGTTGTCAAGAGATTAGGAGATTTTCTAAACGAGGTTGTTTAACGCTAAATCTGTCGATTTGCCGGCATACTGGTGGTTATTCAGGGAGATGCATATAATGCTACCCTCCTGATATGCCCGTCCAGTATCCTTTCAGCAGGAAAGATATAAGGCTGATTGGTCGTACCGATTTAGGGAGTGGATCTCTGGGTTGTAGGTAGTTCCACGCCAGATTAGCTCTATACAATTTTGTGAGAATAGGTAAAATTATTTCCACAAAAAACTCTAGATAACGTACAGTTAAACAAAATATTAACTTTCATTGTATTTTTATGTAGAAGACAAATAATTTACGGGTATTTTCAAAACAAACGTCTCATAATAATTCACGACATTTGATCAGTTTTGAGAACCATAGATTTAACAATAAATATACCTTTTGAGTGAGGCATTAATTTTATCTTCATTAGATTAGTTCAATTCAAGCTTCTAATAATCTAAATTTGAATTTGGATAATTTCCACCAATTTTCATTTTTTCTCTACGCTGCTGTATACGTTCAACAATATTTTTTTATGTTACTGGAAAAAATCTCGGTATGGTGTGGGAGAATTTTTTTCATTCAATGAAAAATATACCTTTTTCTGTCGGCCTTGACTCAGTTTCGTTCTGGAATCTGTCGATATAAAAAGTGAACGCACAGTTGCTAAGGGAGGCGATTCTGTGTAAAAAATCATTTCATATGTGACACACATGGCAAAGGGAATTCACTTTATATTGTCGAACATCCAGCTTCTGAAATAATACTCAATAAATACGTCATATGGAGTGTGTCTTTTGGATGATATCGGGTTACGCAACGAGGTTTTGTTTAGATATTTTTTCACGAAGGTCTATTTTTGGTTTTATGAAAGAACGAGGTGAAGCGATAAAGTTTTTTTCAACATATGTTACTACGTGAGGGATCGATTTCAAAAACTTGATGATACTTTTTTTACCAGCTCTGGAGAGGATATACCACACTCAATTCAAACAAGATTTATTTTGCTGGAATTTAATCAAATGAGCGAATGAATGTTATTATGATGTCAACAATGAGATGAATAGATCAAATTCTTTCCGTGACATAAACTCCTCATTATGAATGAATTGTATGTTTGTTTTCTGTTATCCACATTGGTACTGAAATGGCCTAAAACAAGTATCTGACAGCGAAACATCCATGTCTACCAGTGAGGATGATGACAGTGTTCCATGTAAGTGAAATTTCAATCTTTCATTTTGTATGTTGTGTAGAAATCCTGTGAATGAAACCTGATTCAATTCCTTAACGAATGTTTGGTAGAGTAGAGATTTTTTTTGTATGATTCAGTATTCATATAAAAGTAAATGTTTCCTTCGTGTAATTCAATGTTTATCTGAAAGTAGCTATTTCAGGAAGGCTTTTTTCCAGTTTATGTCTGAAAATTACTTCTTTGCATGATCTACATTTATATATAGAGACACTTCTTTTGAAATTGATTGCTTCCTTCCCTTCTTTGGAAGACTCGCACATTTATTTTGTATCAAGAGGAGTAGTAGAAAGCCAAAAACTTCATTTGAGGCAATTATCAAGAGTTTTGCCAGTGTCATTTATTCATAAAAATAGGCAGAGATTTCAGTCAAACTCTGGAAAATTGGTTTTGGTCTTTTGAAATTATTATTATAAGATACCAATACCGTCTTTGCATTTAAATTATTTTTGAAACCAATGAACCCTCCTTCCACAATTTATTTTTCGTGTCGAACATTCTGTATTATCTTATCATCACTAGAGAGTCATTTTTGGCTGATCTTCCTAATTTGCAATGATGTATTTAAAAATGTGGACACATAGGTCAACTGAGATTGGAGAGGTCAACAGAAAGTAAAGTGTAATACGCTCGCTTGATTTAAATGGAACATCAGACATTTACTAGACACACGTTATTAGTTTGGCCTTAGAACATATGATCCGGCGAGAATGTGGTAAAGGTAGAATACTATCATTATGCCTGTTCGCGAACCTGCCCCAAGCCAATATTGGAGAGAATTTCAGTTGAGATCGAAAAGTTTGCGAAATAATCTATGAGATTTCGATATTATCAGTTGTTTAGGTGGCAAACTGTCGTCATTTTACAATGTAACGATTAAATAGATTAAAATCATCATTATGATGTTGTATTAATTTCATTGCAAACATCAATTATGTCACTAATGAAGGTGATAAAAAATGATTTGGTGTGATTACATATAATAAATTATATAATGAAGAAGTCGGAATTCTATTTAAAATACCAGGTGATCTGATTATTGAGTATCCTTGAACTCAATATTGAAATTTGTGATGGAATTGGACCATACGTCGTGAAAATATGTGGTTCTATTCTATTATTGCGAAACTGCACTATTGTTTGCTTACTCGAGCTTGTCTGTTCCTGTCTTTGGCAAAAATACCATTGAAAAAACTCCTACGAGGTTGTTATGCAGTCAAACACTTGTAAAGAATTGTACTGAATGAACATTTCTCAAAAGAAAAATAGATTTTTTTTCTAAATAAAGTAATACTACTAACAAATTATTTCTGTGATTTTTTTCAAAATCATGAATATTTTGAATACTTGATATTTTTCTTGAAATATTCGTCAGCAAAAAAAATTCAGTGAATTACTTGAAAATTGATGATTCAGCTTTTTAAAGTAGGTAAAGATAGACTTTGGATAACATTATAGGTTTGACAATTTAATTGACAGTGACAATTGACATATTCTGTGACAGGTAAGTTAGTCGATTGTGTGAGCGAGAACAAAGTGACTCAAATTGGTCAAGAAAATATTGTTGACACGTTGACACTAGTTGAATATTAGTTATTTTTGTAAAAATAATTATTATTTCATGGGATAAGTTAAAAATGAATTCTTATTTTTATTGGATAGTAAAAACTGTGATAATTTCATGACATCCAGAAAAGTGTACAAACTAATCTATTAAAAAAACTTTCAAGGGAATACCTATTTCCAAAAGTCAATCATCTTCTGATAATGCCAACTTAGTTAACGAAACTCTCATGGAGACACACTATATTTGTTCTGGTGTGGAGAAAGTGTTTTCAATAGATATCAAAATCAAGCTATGTAGATAGAAATTGGTAACATGTAGTTGCAGTTGTAAAATTTGTTGCAGCTGGAGAAAAATCTTGAACTAGTCTTAAAAGAACATTAGGACATAACTTCCATAAAGATGGAGGTGATCGATGCCTTTTTTGCACGATCTAATGATCGAATTGTGGAATCGAATCTTGGAATACGATTGTTTTTAGAAAATTTAATTTAACTGAAGGAAAATCTCTGAATTTGAAATTTGTGATCCAGTTATAACATGACGTTTGTATTGGTTATATTCACAATCACCTTTCAGTGCTGACTAACTTATTACGATTATTCGTAGGCCTAATTTTGAGCGTTTTCTGCGGCCAGTAAACTTCAATCGATTTTTTCCTTGTAATAAATCAATTCCATTTCTTTCAAAGCTTATAATTTTTCATTAAAACTAATTTTGAAGAATTTTGAAATGAAGAGAATCATCATAAAAAACTCCTAATATACTTTTTTCAATACTGAAAACGATGACAGATTTTAGCCACCGAAACGTTGAAACAGATATCTGTACGATTCTTTAGCTCTTTTTTCAATTGGAAAAATTATTAAATACGAAGTAACTTTTGTTGTGAAAAAAATGTTTTGAATTTACGCAGTAACTCATCAGGGTTAGCTAACCAGTTATCCCTTTTTACACGTGTATGAAGTTACTCATTACACTTCTTATACTTTTCAGATTATGAAAGACAAAAATATCAAAAGAAGGTCTTTAAAAACTTAGATTTCCTCCACACAAAATTACGTTTGCTCTATAAGGAATATTGCAAGCTGATATCAAGCAAATATTTTGAATTTTATATAGTTTATCTGTATTGTACCTATCTGCTTGAGAAAAATATAAAAACATACAGCAATGATCAATATGTGGAAGTGCTTCAAAAAACATATTTCGATGATCAGATTCACAGGTATGCTTTCTGAATGTGAAGTTATTGTCTAAAATATTTATAGGTTTCTTGCTTTCGACAACATCAGTTCAGGAGGTAATTTTTCATACATAGATTGTTTTTATTTCTCTGCTCCTATACAAGGCCACACATACGTTGACTAGATCCAAATTTATGCACTTTATTTTTTGTTCAACATGCGACGTGCATTCAAATTATATATACATATCATCAAATATGAGTCCTAAGACAAGCAATTATTGCTTGTCTTCGAGGACTATTCAAAATTTCACCTACTTAATACAATGTGTGATTCCTGAAGTCATTATTTTTAATTGGAATGCATCAAAAGCGTAAGCACTTGATTCAAAGTGTTTCAAATAAATTTAAAGTCCCATTTGATATTTGGAAAAATCGGAAAGTGAAATCGTTCAATTTATTATTTTTGAAATAGCTATTTGATTCTGTATTCAAACTGGAATATCAAAAAAAAATAGTATAGATTTCATGATTTCTTATGAAGAGATGATTCTGTGTAATACATGGAAAATGTGATGTGTTAATATGATATATAAGAGGTGGAGATTTATGAAAAAGCAGTTCATTAAGCCGTTTATAAATAACTGAGTATATCTGAAGTATCAAGGTAGTATTACATGATGGAATCGTTGATATAAGGATCAAAGGTTTTAGGTTGATTGAGAAATCCACTTCAGGTTATGTGACTCTAAAACCCCTTAATCTATCTATGGTGCATACGTTCTTAGAATAGAAACACAGAGTAGTTCATTGCATCTAATGTTTCAATGAAAAAAATTAAATTAGTGTGATACCTTTTTTTTTAAAAATATATGATTTTTTGTTGCGTAGCATACCGAACATTTGAGTGAAATTGTACTCAACAAGTGCCATCAAGAAGTTGTCTGAATGCTGCAGAGATCACTCCACTTCTGCGGTAACACAAGAATTAGCATAGCATTATCCTTTAACAACATTGGAGACTTCAGGTTTGCTTTCCGGCCAGTAGGTTTTTTCATCTTAATCTACCATAGTCGCGTGATGGGTGTAGAGGTTCCTGACACCAAGTGCAGGGTCTGTCGCGAAGCGGCTGAGACTCTAGTGCACTTACAATCGGCATTTCCATCAAATGCTTTCTCAGACTATGTCTATCGGCATAACGCGGCTCTAAGATTTTTCAGCACCTAGGGCGCTTTTATGGTATTAACCAAACACCGGTGTTGCCTTATGCTCCGTGAGATATTGAACACATTTGGCGGAATGGGAAATACCATATTTATTGAAACTACTCATTTCCACCCTCAGGATCATACAAACTGATAAGCCTGATATAGTTTTTCTTAGCCATCCGAACAGGGCGATATTCGTCTTGAAATTTTGAGCTTCTTATGGATTATCAAAATTTTCTTTTCGAACTTCATATAATCTATCCAGATCACTCTGCCGATATGGTGATTTTGATTAATGGAATCCTTGGTGAAATGATGCCCCCTCTCCTTTCGAATCTCAAAATCATGCCGGTTTGCCGCCCTGAGGAAGAAATGGGGATAATGCGGAGAGCTGTCATTACTGGCTCTTCGTTTTTGCTTCGAGCACATGATTCTCGGATCCAATGGTCACTTACCCCTAGGTGTGGGAAATGCTCAAGGGTTGATGATGCTATCGTGTCTTACTGGATGTATCGGCGCTTCGAGGACAGGGCCCCACCAGCTCAATATTTGGTCATAAAATTTTAGCGAAACGTGCATCGAATTGATCTTCGCAGAAACGCATTTTAGATTGGGTAGACACAAACAGATCTCTGGGGACTAGATCAAACATAAGATTTTTTGTGTAACGTGAATAAAATTACTTATCAAATGTTTTTGTTGTAAAATTTGCATACTGAACCATAATAACTTGAAATCCTAGACTCAATATGAATTTGAAGATATTTTCTGTAGGAAGTAGAAAATAAATTTCAAGTTGATAATAATTATTGTTACATTGTTACACCGAGCCTATAATAGTGTAATAGTAACATATAATAACTATCCGTATTGATAACTATCATTAAATGTCATGCATATGTCCTCGTTTATCGAATATCTCATCTGTCAACGAGTGCGCGTGTTAATTTTTATTTATTATTTACTATGTTTATGGAAAGCCTATGGAACCAGAAATTGAGAGGAATTCAACTCGGTATTCAATAAATTCATAATGATTGATACGACAGCATACCAAGTTGGATTCGCTATGTATTTAATAGGCGTTAAGACCACTAACAAGTTTTCATAAGAAATATCTGCGTGCAACTTACATAATTGAGAATAGAAGTCGTTCGCGAACACCTATTTCAGTAATATTATTGCTGAAAATAGACAGGCTGAATAACATATGTTTGATACTGGTATTTACTCGCTATATAATCACAAATAAATGGATTAATATGTATATCAGTTTTGATGACATACGTCAGTGATTCAGATTTCACTTTTTAATATTACTGATAAAATGACGATTCTCACGTAGAAATTATTAAAAACTTTTTGAGAAGAAAATTGTTTGGTGAATCTTTGGATAAAAATTGATTAGGTTAAGGGAAATTCTAGTATTGGTGATGACTTCAGAAATTTCGTTCAAAATTTTTCCTGATAATTGGTTGATGGACAAACAGATTTTAACATCGACCAGAGCGTCCTCTGAAGGATCGACAGAGAACTCAAGCTTTGAATATCAAAAATAAACGAGGCTCCTTAAGGCGGTCAATTGCATAGCCAAAATTCGACATCGACCACCGACAATATTCGTCATCTGTCGTTCACTACAACTAATTAAAATAAACAGCCCTGGTTTTCGATCACATCTCACTATCTCACTCGCGATCGCATCTACACCAAACTTTTATCTTTGTCTGGCCAGGTGTTAGAAACTTCGAATTTGTCTGGTTACTGAGAATATCCTCTCATAGTTACTCAAATAATATACATACAGAATTTGGCTATTTCAATGTTACGTAAGAAGAGTTGAAATTTATTAGAGTTCAAGAGTATCTGGTGAAGAGTTTTCATACATTTGCTACCTGTTTTCTGTCGAAGCCACGATGATCAGGGTATGCTATCATTCCCTACCTACATGGGGTAAGGTACTGGAAAACTTTCAGCTTTCATAAAATAACGGAGGTCTGGCATTCACATGCTCTTAGTCTATCATAAGAATCTAACATTCAAAACACACAAATGAATCACCATCGATATGTTACCATAAAATTACTTTTTAATGAAACGACATGTGATTTGCTACCTGGTAAAAAAGAAAACAGCGCAAGTTAAAATGTAGAACCTCGTTAATTCTTGTGTCGCTCAAGTTTATAATTTTGAGGGTTGTCGTTCATCTGAAGATGACAGCTGGTTGATGGAAACATATAGGTAGTTAAACTCATTTTTAGCCCATATTTATGAATAATATTTTGTTCCGAGTTTTCGGGTAATCAAACCAATCTGTTTGAATTCCATGGAAATTTATTTGCTGTATCAGTGAGTTATCAACAATTTTGCCCCTTGTAGTGCGTCAACTATTTTCACAAAGTTCACACACCCTGTATTTTAGGTGATTCAATTTGATTTGGAATTTAAACTGTAATATCACGTGTGCATCTTAATTATATTCAGAATCCGGGAGCTATTGAAAGTTATTTTTATTATGAAATATTCATAAAAATTTTTGCACAATCAAGTTTTGATAATATTTTTTCCATTAATACATTCAGTAATGTCAAAGACGACCTTGTTGAATTCCAACATTTTCGGGAAGAAGTATTTTTGATAAATAAAATAATTAGAATGAAAATCATTTCCACCTATATAAAGTTTCGGGTTATGGAACTGAGCCTTCTTCAGGTTCTGATATTCGAATCTTCTGGAAGCTTTCTTCTGAATATGCAATTGAGAAATAATTGGAAAGTATTATTGTTAACAAAATAATCCTTAATATATGTATAATCATCATCTCAAAAACTGAATTTGGAAAACCGACATCATTATAATGAATCGTTCAGTTGAGAAGGTATCTGCAAGTTTGATGACATAAAAAATCATCTGGTTTACTTTTTAAATTCAAAGACGTTGAGATAACAACTGAAGCTATGTATGTCTACAAAAAATGTCAAAAATTATCAAATATATGTATCTCATGGACTTTTGGACCGTTCCAAAACAATTGTATTCGAAATGTTTTTTTAATTGAAACAAAATGGGACTGAGATAACAATATTCACTGTAATCTACTCGAGAATATATGGCATGAATAAATTAGATGAATGTAACGAAATGATGAACTGACGATTTTTGCAGAGAACTTGAATTTTGAGTGTTTATTATTGTACATAATGACAAAACTCGATAAGAGTGCTAGCTCATCAGAATATTCGACCTCATTCATTCTTAGAGTATTTTGGTTGTTAGATTTATGTTTCCAAGGAAAAAAATGTAAAAATATTGGTATACAATTTGATGATTATCTGAACCCAAAAAATATTAACTGCTGATTGAAAATTCTAAAAACGAGATATAATATAACTCACCAAGTTGTGCATATGTCCAAATTTTTTCCATTTTCATAGAGTAGTCGTCTTCCTCCTCTGCATAATATCCTCCTGCAGAATGCGGTTGATCACTTTGCATTCCTTCGTTTTTCTCCTCAATTCTGGCTAGGTACTCAGCAGGCACGGTAGGAAGAATCTTTCCGGTTATATTGGGAGCTTCGTCAAAACCCATCTGTTTCAAAATTTTCTCTTTGATAGCGTATATGTTTCTCTTTTTGATTTCTTCCCTTACTCTGCACCTTTGACATCCCGATGTTTGTACATGTTCTGATTCTAGTGTATCTTCTTGTCGTTTTCTAATACTATGCGTTTTGTTGAAGTGGTCATATCTATCACTACTAAATGTGTATGGTACGTATATTAATAAAATAATATAGGTTACGAAAGTTCTTACGGTCATTATTTTTTTAAGGAACCGCAAAGGATTCCTTTTGGTTTTTTCATAACTTAGAGGCATTTTGATTTAGGTAAAGTCAGTCGAAATATATCACAAAATCGTCAGTTTTTCTATCACAAAGTTCGTTCGCGAACCAGTCGGGGTTGTTTATTTTATCACATTTTCACTTTATCACTCATTTTCTTCTGTGAAATTTGGAACGAAAAATGGAATACTGAATAACTTCGATTGGCGGTTTTTCTAATCACATTCAATTTTTGAATTTCCTAAGATAAATCACAATGTCATCACGACTGGGTTGAGCTTTTCACGAAAAGTGTGAATCAGTCATTTGGAATTTTCAGGAATTTCAGTTCGCCGGTGTAGTCACAATCTCTTTTTCGCGCACTTCGTGTGGGACATAAGATGTGTGTAACATGCACTGAGTTATAAGAGCTATAAGACGGCCCTATATATGTGCGGACTGGCACAGTGCGTGCGGATAATTTTATTACGGTTGGTTCTACCGCCTCGATAAAGTGTTGCCTCGGCATCGCTCGAGATTTGAGTTATCACAGCTCCGAAAACGTTTATTTATTTTTGACGTTTTCAAAAATCGTTGACAATTAATTCAAATGGGAGACATGAATTTCATAGATATTTTATGTCAGTTTAGTAGCCCAGTCAAATTTCATTTGAATTCACCATCAGTTTTCTCTGCTGTGAAGCGGTTTTTATAATTTGAGAAAATATACAGGGTGACTTACTCGAAGTGGAAGCAGACTCATGAAATAAATATAATTCTCAACAGGTTATTTTTTGTTTATTAGGTAGTCATTCAAACATTTTTCTAGAGTACCAAATTTAAGCAATGAGTTGAATAGTCTATAGATCCAAATGTCTCATATTTAGAAATGTTTACAGGGTAATCAAATTATCTCGAAAAAATTATTGATTACTTACTTCATACCTACCTCAAACCATGCAAATATTGTTCTTCTTTAATATTTCAAGACGTAATAATGAAATTACCCACCAGAAAGGAGTTGTTTTTCTATGTAAAAACTATAACTAATTTTATCAATTATGAAACTTTGACATATGAACAGCCTATCCGATACTTCACGCTAAACATTTTTGAACACAATAACGTCAATATCTCTACAAATATTTATTATTCTCTGCCATATATGCAATATTGAAGCAGGTTGAGTTTCGTACACCTTTTGCTTCAAATAAACCCATAAAAGTTCAGAGGTGTCAAATCTGGCGAGCGGGCTGGCCATTCTGTAGCCAATCCAATAACCGGGAAAAGTAGTATCCAAATAGTTTCTTACTTATCTGGAGTAATGTGGTAGTGCTCTATCTTGTTGAACTACAATATCCAAATCGAATTCATTAGGATTCGCATCGACGATTTCAGTGATGAGAGGGTCAACAGTAGTTTCCAGCATATTCGAATACAATTTCCCTGTTGAATTTCGATTAATGAATACAGGTCCTACAATATGGTTTCCCAATATTCCTGCCCAAACGTTAATTTTTTCTGCCTAAAGGGTATTTTTTTCCTGAAAAACGTGAGGGTTGCTGTCATTTCAATAACGGCAATTTTGTCTGTAAACATCGCTGTTTGAAATAAAATTACATTCGTCACCAAAACAAATATTGTGGAGATAGGTAGGATGTCTTGCAATGGTTTCCGTCATGATTTCGCAGAATTATCTTCTTCGATCAGGGTCATCTTCAGTTAATTGGTGTACCATTTTAAATTTGTATGGATGATACCTATTCCTTTTCAAAAGTCTCCACACAGTAGAAGGAGACACCTGACAAACATTCGCGACGGAATAAATAGACTGTTCAGGATTTATTACCAATTATATGCACTTGCTGTTCTTCCAGAATGGACGGATGACTTGGGGGCGTTTTGTTTTGTACACTACCGGTAGTTATGAATTTGGATACAAGTTCCCTCAAATATTTTCTACAGACAGGACGATTCGGAATCCTTTCGGTCTCGTGACCGTAAATAAAAATCGCTTGAATTTTAAATGATGTTCATTGTAATAATATTTTTGTCGTTTTTATAAATGAAAAATAACTTGACAAAACTTATTGGGTTGTAGGAATTGCCATATGACAGATAAAAAATATTTCTAGAAATATCGATATTAATGTGTTTGTCTTCAGGAAATTATTAAATAATCCGTCATTTTGTAGTCGGTGAAGATATTGACTTCATATTCTAGGGTTGTTGGTGTCAGTGTCGCACTTCATTGCCCGGTAAAATCTCATTGTAATGACTTGGGCAACATGAAGTCAACTTTTCCGTTGTGCCAGCTATTTCCGGTTTTGAGGATAGCAGCAGGAAAAATACATTATAGTACTCCCAAAGTTGAAATACTCCTTCCACAATCTGTTTGGAGCTGATTTGAAAACATCTGCCAGAGGTAACTTGAAACCCATTATTTCAGGGTCATAACAGATGCCATGTGGTGTGAGATAACGTCACATAAAATCGCTAGATTCATACGTGACACGCAATACAAGACGCTATTTTCTGTACCATCAAACACCATTGATTTTTTTCAAATCAATCATCCCAGTTATCATATTTCAATATTTGGTGTCCATAATATTGACTGACTTAAATTTTCAAATATCGATGATGAGCGAGGTCGTGAAGCCAGCAAAGAAATGGAAAATATGATAGTTTCATTTATACCAGCAAGCAGTCCTGTTTGAGTATTAATCCAAAGGAAGATTTGATTTGTTTTTTTTTTGGGTTACCCCATGGATTTGTCTTTCCAGTGAATTTATATTTAGGAAGTGAAGAACCACCTGAACTGTGCAAAGTTTGTCACTACAAGACATATTTTTTAAATCAGGCGACAACTATGGTTCAACAAAATTCGAGCAAACATCTGTTTGAAAATATCACTTTTTGACACAGGCTCAAAATAGCTAGCGCTGAAAATCTTAACAGGTTTTATAATGTTCAATTAGCACAGGAGATAGTTCAATAGTATCAACAGCATGAGAAAACGCAAATTTCTCATTCGATTTTCATGATTCCCACCGGAAATAACTTTTCAATGGTGTCTAGTTAAACATATTCTAAACAACTCAAATAAACCAGTCCTAATAAACCTGTCCTACAAAAAGTTTTTCCTTTTTGTAACAATATCTCTCGAGTAAAGCCTATACCAAATAGAGTCAAGAAAAATCTGCTTGACCACTTGCTTTACTATCAGTGTTACGGAAATGATGGAGAAAGAAGTAAATTAACATATTCAGAGATATTTAGTTTGCAAACCAGGAAACCAATGACTTATGAGCTTCATAGATTAGACTTGAGTACTGGTCAAATCAACATTTGTTTGAAGGTGGTTGACAATGTTTCGTGGTGTATTTTTTCAATTCGGACTTCCATTGTCTAATATAATATAAATTGATTTGAAAACCCTGAAAGAATCTGTAAAGAAATTAAAAAGATTAAGCAAAA
>WOGN01004098.1:0-14493 GCA_015342105.1 Leptinotarsa texana
GTTGACTTGGGTGTCACACCAATAGGTGGTTTCACTTATGTTTCACTTGCTTTTACGCAGCTATTTTTATCATGTACTTTTCTGGTTTTTCACATTTTGTCTTCAATCAAGGACCGCCTGCCCGGTACTGACGATGCCCAATAGGCTGAAACAGCCGCCTACCGGTGGCTCTTAAATTGAAATCAATATGGGAATGATCAGAAAGTACTTACATATATATGTTTATACACTATATACAATATATATATGTGCACTTTACTATTTTCCCAGCTAATGAATCTTCTTTAAATCTCCTGGAAAGAATGACATATTTCCAGATCTTCTTCAAAACGGACTGGAAATAATTTGCCTATTCTCATAAAATTGTATAGAGCTAGTCTGGTGTGGAACTATATACCACCCAGTTGGTTGGCAGCAAGGGTGGTATATATACCTAATATGGATCGGAAAGACCCACATTAGGTTCAAGGTCACCAGAGGCTTCTCTCAAGATGGAGTACTATCTCCCCTTCTATGATGGGGTACTATCTCTCCTTCTGTGGACACTCCTAATGGATAGTCTGCTTGATACCCTCGACAGAAGAAAAGTAGATCTGCAAGCTTATGCAGATGACCTTGTCAATTTGGCATCTTGGACGTTGTTCACAGTTGGTGCCTGAGGAGTTGGTGTGCCAGAAGGAGAAAATTGGACAATCTAACGCCATTTTCCCTCAATGGTGAGGCCTTCCATTTTGAACGGAGGTGAAATATCTTGGCATTGTCCTTGATGAAAAACTAACCTGGAACGCTCACTTCAAAAAAGGTACACAAAGGCAGACTGTCCCTTGGACATGTCGAAGGATTTGTGGTAAAACTTGGGGTTTAGGTCCCAAACAAATGCATTGGATTTATGTGATTATTGTAAGACCAATGATTACTTATGGTGCAATTGCCTGGAGGCCATCAGTGCCACACCGCCAGCGGCCATGGAGATCCCTCTAGATCTACCTTCTCTCCACATTTTTCTGGGGAGAGAGGCTAGATGGACTGCATATAGGCTTTATGCACATTGCCAATTGAACAAATCAATTTAATGCAGAGTTTATGGAAGAATCCAACCTCATACACAAGTAAATAAAAATATTCTCGGACAGTCAAGCAGCGATGGAAGCTCTTGGCCCCTACCGAGCAATGTCTAAATGGGTAGCAAATTGCCAAAAACGATTCTTCTCGATTGAAAGACAAAATATTATTTCTGGTCTGGATTCCTGGCCATACTGGCCTGAAAGGCAATGAGGCTTCTGACTACCTTGCAAAGTAGGGTGACACAAGCAGCTTCATCAGACCAGAACCTGTTATTGACACCGCTTTAGTCTCTGCCAAACGAAGATTGAACACCTGGGTGACGAGAAGATTTATGGACTTCTGGCAGAATCTTCCAGGAATGGCTCACTCCAAGGCGTTTATTCACCTTTCGAAGCTTGATGCCAAACAGTTGTTGGACTACAGTGGGGATGAACTACGTTGTCTAACAAGCCTTCTCACAGATCACTGTCATTATAATCATCATATGATGAATCACCTCTATTTGGAAAATGATTGAACAGCAGAGCACATACTTTATGCCTGCCCCGCTGGGCACCAAATCAAACCACTCACTATACACCATACAAACTAATCGGCATCGTTAAGAAACTGAGTTTATTTGGTCTCAAGTGTGAATAGGTGTGAACGGTGAAAGGGTCGAATAGGCCCACTTACTTTGGACCTAACGTAACTAATGAATGAAACTTCAGCAATAATAATAAGGATAAAGAATAAACAATCAAATATATTTTTTCAGAAAAGGTGTTCGCATTGTCTACACACAGACGTCTGTTGAAGAAGCTGAACGTTCTTTGCTGAATTAATTAGTTGAATAGGAGTGATAGAAGCAAAATTTCGCATCACTGTCGCAATTCATATTTAGAATTGATCAACAAATTGAAAATGTGATTTTTCGATCTTTCCAACAGGAAAAAGTCCATTGGTGTTAGGACTGGTGACCTGACCGGCCAACGGTTGGGTCCTTGGTTGGCTATCCAATTATTACCAAAATTTGCAACCAAAAAATTGGTGACAATTGAGACGAAGCCCCATCTTTTCGAAATTATATTTTTCTGAGCTTCATCAGTGGCAATTCATCAACAAGGGGTCCAAAATTTTGCCTTAAAATTTATAATTCCCTCCGAGATATGGGAGTGCATTATAAATAATCGGGCCGAAAATTCTACGCGTAAAAACACCCACTAAATCCAAATCTTCCTTGACTTCTCCGCTCCACAATAGACTGATGATTTGGTTATACCCAAATATAAGAATTGTGACGGTTGAAAATACCACTACTGCTCATTTAAGCTTCGTCTGTCCAAATATAATTCAACGAAAAATCACGCACTTGGTAACAATTTTCCAGGAACCACTGACATAAAGCAATGCGGCATTCAAAATCTCCTGGTCTGAGTTGATGAGCTAATTCTTGAATCTACGGAATGATGTATGACAAGTTGTACTACAAGAGTAGTTTTAAAGTTTGGATATGCCAATCACTTCAGGGGGGAGAGTGGACGTCAGAAATTATATATCAAATGTCCATTGAAGGATAAGATTCGATCTGTGCGAACATTCTTCAAAAATTTTTTTTCAACGGCAAAAATCTGAAAGATTAAACCTACTCTCAACAAAAATAAGGTCTATATCATACCGCTCATACGTGTTTAGATCTCTATGATGTAACTTGATTCATTACCTTCATTAAAGTGTGAAAGTAACTCTTCAACATTTGTTGTTGTTTTGTTTGAAGTTTTTCATTTTATATGAAGTGAACAGATTTCGAAATGAATTAATGGAAGCAAATGGATCTGAAATTATTCAATCGTTATCATCCTCAGTACTCACCCTGAATGGTAAAATGTTCTCCGTCAACATAATCAAATCCTAGATACAATTTCACATCAACCTCAGTATTCTTCAGAACCGAATCAATTTTTTCGAATGATCTGACATTTGACAAGGAAACTCCCGAAACATCTCTCGCAACAAGAGATGTATCGAATATTCTTGAACCCTTCATGAAATCCAACGTTGGTAATGACGGTCCAAGAGTCGAGCTTTCATATATAATGACTGCTCTGCCATCCAAATCATTTCCTTTGCAGTTAGAACTAACCTTCATTTCATAGGTTCCAGATTTCTGATTGGTTTTCAATATGAAGTCCAGTCTCTCTCCTTTAGCTAACTTTATCGAAGATGCTTCATATGGCATGATAGGATTACCATCAAGTGAAATAATTTTCAGTAAATGATTGTCTATAGCTAGAGTCATTGGACAGCCTGTTGTACCTCCAACATGAGCTACTCGAAACCGGAACCTTTTCCCTTTTGTCACTCTGAAAACAGTAGGAATCGTGCCACCTGATCCTTTACCATTGATTAAAATACTTCTAGTTTTTCCATTGAATTCCGGAGACCACTCTGATAGTAAAATAACATGGTCCTCCAGGTCAGCATCATACTGTTTCCTGTGGTGTTCTGCGTTTTCAGTTTGTCTCACTACAATAGCTCCGAACAAACCAGAAGATCGATCTGTATCAGAGTGTGCGTGATAAATATGCGTTCCAGGAGATGATGCTCTGAACTGGTACTGGAACGTAGTGTAACTTGATATAGGACACTGAGTTACCATGGGCACTCCATCCATGAAAGGTGCTTCATTATTGGGCTGTCCCCTCCAGTGCATAGTGAGGCTGTGACCAGGAATTTTGTTGATAACTTTAACGACAAGAATGTCGTTATGGCAAACATGTATTGAGGGTCCTGGGAGTTGACGATTAGCAGTAATTATGCCTTTGGAAGAACTATCTGTATTCGAACAGAAAGACTTCGAGCACTCCGTAGAATTATCTTGGCAGTTGTCACATATTCTGAAAATAGAAAAATCACAACATAAGGTTCATATTTATCCATCTTTTTACAAAGAATTGTGGGAACTTCCCAAAGAAAGGAAGGAAGATATCAATTTCCCAAACATTATTCTCTCCTAAAAATATACCTTCCTATTTAAACATTACATTTTGATAATCTTCACATGAATTTCAGTGTTCGATTAATTGGGTTATAAATGAGAATATGATATCATCAATTCAAAATATTACCTCAGTTGACTTAGCCGAAATTTTAGTTGACTATATTTATAGCCATGGCGAATAATTTTTTTCATAAACTAAATATAGGTTGATACGCACAGTGACCAGCGGTCCAACCATTCGTGAAATATATTCCAATTACTTTTCTTCAGTTTTAATCAATCATTGAAATACCCAAAAACGAACAGTATCTGCCAATAACCGTGATTACGTGGGTCGAGAATTGAACCAAATTTCTGAATGGTTCGACCGATATTACTTCAATTACCTGGAGTTCCATAGAAGGGTCAAAGGGATTTCGCATACTCTGTCGGAGATCTAAGAACGCTGCAATTGTTGAAAAAACTATGTTAGTTCTCCTTACATTTTCGACGACGTACTGGGGCGAGGCTGAATTTTCCGCTTTCGCTTACACAAAGGATACCCTGATTAATCATCTTAACAAAAATGGATTCTACACAATTGCATACGCAGATGACAGAGTAACTTGCAGACCGACAAATTCGTAAACACACTGTGAGATAAAGCGCAAGATGGGCTCGAATTAATAGAAACATGGTTTAAGGAACACTCACTGTCGATCAATCCCAAGAAGACTGAGATGGTCCTTTTCATCAGGAAAAGAAGTTTAACGGGCTCAAAACCTCCCGAAATATTCAAAAGCAAACTAAACTTCTCTGAAAAGGTACTATCCTTGACAAGAAGCTAACATGGAACTCTCATCTACAGAGTAGAGCAAAAAGAGTATACGTGGCTTATGAGCAATGTCGGAGGACAATGGAACGCGCAGGGGGTCTTTCACCCCGTGTGGTCACCTGGATCTACACTGCAATAATAAATCCTATGTTAACGTATGGAGTCATTGCATGAGAACCGAAAGTTCTACAAGCAACGGTCATCCAAAAATTATATCAAATACAGCCACTGGCTTGTTTAAACATCACAGGAGCCATTAGAACAACACCATTCGCGGCAATGGAATTAATCACGGGACTGACCCCTCTGGATGTGTACGTTAAGGAGGTTGCGTTAATGGCCATGGTACGATTGCGCACAGCTGGTGTAAACCTCAAAGTAGGAATAGGTCAATTCAGGCTGGGCCTATGGCGAGAGGCCCTTACATCGCAACCTCTGCTGCAGGCAACAAGTGATGCAGTTGAACTCAGATTTGTGTTTAATAAACCCTACAAAATACAAATTAAACAGAACACAGAGTCAGATGCTACAAATGCAATACTGGTTTATACAGACGCCCCAAAAACCAAAACAGGCTCAGGATGTGGAGTGTACTCTAGATCACTGAGCCTAAGAATCAAGTGGGAAATGGAAAGAAATACCAGCGTGGCCCAAACAGAACTGGCTGGTATCTCAATCGCCACAAAAAAAATAAGCAAGAAAGACATTTCTGGCAAAACATAACAATCTGCACTGACAGCAGTCAAGTCCTATCAGCCTTGAATAGACAACCTCTGGGCTAGTACTAGAGTGTCACCAAGATTTAACCAAAGCCTCGGTAGATAATTATCCTGAGGTAGGTGGAAGGGCACGACAGGAGTAAAGGTAATCGCATTGCCGACTTTTTAGCCAAGGAAGCGGCTGGATAAGAATTTTAGGACCCAGTGGCCTGATGACTTCGACAATTGCGGTACCAGTCAATCCTCAAAGAGATGGGATGGAATCAAAGGATGTAATCTTGCCAGGATCACCTTGGACGAACCTGGGAAGCCTAACAGTAGGATTTCTGACTGGCCACTGTCAACTAAGGAAATACCTCCATAATATGGGGATATTGAACACACATCTATGCAGAATGTGTCAACGGGAATGTGTCCACCTTCCTGGAAAGGACAGGATGGACGATGACCTAGGAGGACAACCCCTCTGGAGGATGTACAATGGGTCATATGTGGCCTAAGTGCTGTGGGCTTACACTCACCGTCCCTATTCTACAGATACAGAATACTATGAATTTACAAATATATGTGATAATTTATTCACGTTTTCATATTGTTGAATAAATCAAGAACACAACTCACATTCTCATTTACGTCTTCAGAACTATGTACTGATAAATTCTAAATAATTCCTTCCAAAATTGTATGTTCAGGACAGAAAATTATTCAACTCCATCTTCACCAACAGTCACTTGCGGTCACTTGACTGCATTCAACTTGTTGGGCCACAAGTGTCTTCCAGAATGATATTGTTATGCCTATCGATTCGTCAGATAAGTGAGATAAGTATTTATGAATTCATAAGTATGAATGAGTTCACTCACTGTCGAAAAATATACATGTGGAGTTACACTTCAATGACATACCTCGAGTTGCACTAATTTAATTACTTCATCGAAGCACTTTCGCTTAATCAGTTGGCCAGGAGCTCGCAAGGTTTGAAACAACGCTGTTTTTCCCGGGATACTTTGGCATATGTTAAGAAGCATTTCAAGTAATTTATTGCATGCAATTACCGATTTAGCCTTTGACCAGACGGTAAAAAAACTAAAGCGTGAAAAATCAGCGGCAGGGGATGGCATACCAGTTTTCCTCCGCGCTCTTTCATACGGGGAGCTTAACGTCTCTCGCTCCTGGAAGAGAGGGAGTCTCTTACCGCCAAAATGCGACGTGTCTAATGGAGCTTTCAGACGAAGAGCGGGAACCGCCACGTCTCGGGAGACGAGAGAGCCGGGGAGCCACGTCTCCTCCTCAAAATGCAAAAGGATGTGTGGGGCTTCCATACGAGGAGTTAAAACGGTTCTTTCTAGTTGACGCTTCTCACTATTCATCATGGCAGATTATGATGTGGAGCTGTTGTTTAGTGCTGTCTGCAACCGACCCGCTCTTGGGGATAAAAGTCTTGATATTTATTAGTACCAAAATGAAGTAGTAAAAATTTGGGTGGAAGTCTGCAAGGTGCTAAGGTAGATTCCACAACTTTATCCATCCCATTCTTGATCGTTGACGTTTCTTTCGTCGAGGTTTGTGTCGACAGTAGAGAAGGTACCACTGACTACGACTGACACCTCAAGGAGCCAGGAACTAAAAAGGCTCCCGGTGTGAATGGGCGGTAGGTAGGAGTGATAAACGCTCTCTTATAAGAGCGAGAGACGTGAAGCTCCCCGTGTGAAAGAGTCCTTACTGTTGGCACTTGTTTATAAATTATGTTATCAATATGTTATCAAAGCTTGTAGTGACTGGTTGAAATTATATACCAATATTGAGCTAAACGGTTTTGTAAGAAATAGATCTAAACAATTCAACCTGTTAACTGTTAACCTTGTTTTAATTTAAGATTTAGAAAGCTAATATTTAGCGGAACACGTGTCGCGGTTTTTGTAAAACCCTTTATAGTGAAAATCATACAATAAACTGTATTAATTCTGTTCAAAATATGTTCCTCTTTCAATCAGATGTCGCACCCCTACAAACGACATCCCTCAGAAGTTGAAACTTTTGCGAGCTAAGAACTGACGAGGACTTACCTTTTAACGTGCGATTCCTAAAACGGACGATAGCCAGTGAAAATCAATCGTTAAGCCTGGGGCTTGAACCACCGACTCACACAAGGCACCCACGTCGAACCAACTGGCCTCCGGCGGTTGGGAGAGATGAATGTTTTGAATTTTTATTTTGAAATTTTCTTGTGCGTATGTGGCTCTTCTCGATACAGTCTTCAGACTGTTTTGATACTCATAAACTGTTCAAAAGTTTTTTATAAAACAGACTGATTAGTAAAGTATCATGATTCTTATTCAAAAAAGTTTGAACTCACTTCTGGAGCCATCAGAGATCAAATTTAGATCTTTCATTTTTTGTTCTTTTTATAAATGATCTGCTTTCAGTTCTCGAATTCCCTGAGAGTCTTACGTTCACTGATGACTTTGAAATTTATAAATAAGTACGAACAGTTAGAGACACTATGACACTGCAAAAAGATTTGTACAGAGTTCAAGAGTTGAGCTGTGCGGATACATTGGTTTTCAAATTTGTTACATGTTCAGTTATGTCTGTTAAGTGCAAAAAGACTGTATTCTCTTCAATTATGAACTGGAGGTGACATACGATGATATACTTCATTTAAGACTCACATAAGAAATATTACAAGAAATGCAACAGAAATTTCAGCAATATACATTTGCTTAAATTACTGTACATCTTGGTAAAGATTTTAATGGAATTTGTGTCGAATATATGATATGGCAAATATTACTCAACATGGGACTAACTGGAAAAACTTAAAAACAGATTTAAAGATATCTGTGATTCAAAAAATATCATGTATGGTAGACTATCGTTCGTTATCTGAGAAATATTTTCAGAATAGGTGAAAATAGGCACTAACATAGAGAAAATAAACAAATTAGAGGTATCAAAAACATGTAGTTTAGCACAGAAACAATAAAAGTTAGTAGTAGGCCACTAGCATAGTAGTAAAATTCAGTCACAATGATCTCCTGAGGACGCTAGATTACAAAAAGTATAACTTGCAAGTATCACAAAATTTAGTAATTGTATTCAAGTCATAACCATCACACTAATAAACAGAAATCAAATAACTTTCAATTAAGTTAAGTTATTTCCGCATGATCAAACAAACTACTAGGTATCGTAATTATTTGAAGCCAGTAAAATCCAGTTTTAATGTCGAGCAGTCTATACAATTTATAAAAGTGACGTGAGGATATGGTAGCAATATGTCTATCACCGTCACATTACGAGGTGCGAAGAAAACGGTGAAGTTTACTTTATCCACAGGATTTTACTCAAAAGAAAGTTTATAGCACGCTAGACAGAGATGGAACTATGCCATATGTGGGGATATACATAAATAAGTAAGAGTGAATTCAACTCAAAAAACAGATACAAATAGACTTCATATTAAAAGTGATGAAAAATTTGTGAGCCGAATAAGCATTTTACAGTTTTTTGTAAGGAAAAAATCTTTTTGTGCTTTCTCTTTGATGTATTTTTAGGAATGAAGTGTCCTTCGCAAATTTATGGAAATAGGAGAAAAGGGCCTTGGGTATATTCGTCAGAAGTCGATTTTCTTTCATACTTTTGAATGTGGTTAGTTAAAATGTGGAAAGTTTTCTATATTATATAAAATATTAACATTGATTTTTAACCATAACAAAATTCGCTTCTCCACCCAAATAAATGTGATTCATACCCAAATTACAATGAACAGTACGTATATGACAAACAAGATGTGATATATTTATTAGATCTGGAACATAACGAAATTCATATGGAATCTTCAGATATGTTTTGTTTAATCATCTATGCACGAAATGAGTGTAACAGAAAATAATCATCACTACTAACCCAAAGCTTTTTGTAAAAAGAATAGAACTGATAACAATAACAATTTTTGTTACTGAAGAAATTAAATTGAGAACACTTTCTAAATCTATGAAAATCAAAAGACGAGTAAATTATTTTCTTGCTGTAAATTTTCGTATTTCTCCAATGTATCTTAAATAGGCTGCCCACCCTTCCCAGACTGCCCTCTGATATTCTGATTTTGGTTTTCATACTGCTGCTATGAATTATCTATGAGATTAAGTATAATAATGAATTCTTTTATCATTTGATATAAAATGTACAGGAAGAGTCAGTCAGAAATAAAACAAAATAAAGTGCATACAAAACAAAAATAACACAAAAACAAATAGTCATAATGAAAGTACATGAAAACATATTTAACAAGAGCATATTAGTATTATAAGTTTCCTTAAAAATACTCATCTAGTGAGTAAAAACATTTTCCCAATAAAAATTCACTTTAAAAGTATTTTTGCAAGCGAAATAATGCCTTTGTTGCTTTACGATTTTCGAGAAGTTAAGTTCAATATTATTAGGAAAATTTGATATAATAATTGAGTCTCGCATATATAACGTGAAGATAATTATTTTGCCTTGTACTCAATGTATGAATACTGAATTTTTTATGAAATTTAGCAATCTATTGAAACACTTTTCCAACAACAATATATTAATTTTACGCCAGAGGTTCCAGTACGAACTATCAAATTTAGATATAGGAAAATATTTCTACATGAATGATTGTAAGAAACTCCTGCCATCAGTCTCAAAATTGTATTTCCGCTAATGAAAACATTCCGTGCGTGGATAGTATTACCCCACAGACACAACCCATACCTCAGTCGTGAATTTACTTGATAGAAATTAATCAACTGATTTTATTCCAGTACATCTTATAAATTCCTAAAAAGAAATATGAGGCTATCTAATTTCAAAACTAACTGTTCAGAAGGAGATTTCCAGTTTGGAAATTCTTCAATATTCACACCTAAAATTTATATAGTTTTTGCAGTACTGCCCTTCAGTTCATAAACAGATGTTGAAGTGAGTTTTTGCTGAAAAGTGTTTCGTCTAGTATGAAACCTTACGAGTTGTGTTTTAGACTAGTTGAAATGTAAGTCATTACCACTATAGTAGCAATCAATTTGTTAATATATATTCATTGAAGTTCAACACCTTTGACTCCATAGGTCTCCAATTTCAGAAATAATTTGTCATTATCTGTCATCTTTTAGGCGTGCATTCCGAATCAAAACAGCCATTTTATGTATTTCACAGTATGCCTGTGGAATACCTTTCAAATGCACAGCTCCACAGTCTAACTACTACCCTTATCAACCTAGTTCAGTCGTAGTGTACTGTATGGGAATCAGTGGAGGTTTTGATCCCAACATAATACCTTTCCAAAACATTATCGTTCTTCATCTGTATTCCTGTACATATTTAACAGCTCTAAGTTAAGCTGCAATTATACTGTGCCGGTACTGCCGGCGATACATTGGCAGTGGACGGCTGCTCACTGGTATTTTACCGGCGACGATCAGCGGTCGGCGTGTGTGCAAGGTCTCGTTCCCACATGTGGTTCATTATTGGAATTTGGACGACCGGTATAAAGTTGCAAGTGCAACTAGCGTTACGCTAGTTGCACTTGCAAAAGAATAATGCCAAATTTATTATTCGCATATTCTCCACGTTATAAACATTGTTCTTCATTTTCATAACTATCAAAATCTTGTAGTCTACAGTACCCATTTCATATATTTTCTTTCTAAAATCAGGAAAAGCTCAACATCAATCGGAAATACATTCATCAAAAATTTTATCTACTTTTGCAAAGTGTCAAAATCATGTACTATTTTTACAGGAGAGGTAAAATAACAGTTTTCAAAATGTTTGAAAAACAAATTTTACTTCAATGTGCTGAAGTTTTTAAAAATAGTAATTCAACTCGACAAAAAATTATCCCTAGCGGCATTCGCTTTCTTCTTCCTAATACGGAGCTCCTAAAAAAACTATCTGCTTAGATAAGTATAGATATGCTTGTTTGGTTAAAAATACTAAAAGTAAAGAATAAAGTACAATTATCTTGTCTTCCTTCAACCTCAGTTGCTGCTCATCAACATGTTTTTCGGGTTTATTACCAAGTTCAAGTGTGGCTTGGTTATCAGCTAGATCCTACAGACTGGGGTTGGAAGTTGGTTAACAATTCATTAGAACCACTCCAAACTTTACTTCCACCTGCGCCGGAAAAACTGCTGAACACAATTTTTTGCAGGTGCAAAAAGGGGTGCAGTGCTAAATGTGGTTGCAAAAAAACCAGACTGTTTTTTTTTTCTCTGACATGTACACATTGTCAAGGCCGGTCGTGCTCTAATATTGAATCATTAACAGTGAAGGATTCGTTTGATTCCAACGAGACGGCATGCGATACATCGCAATTAATACAGTTTATATGTACTCAGGGTGAAGATGAAGAAGAACAAGAAGAGCAAGACGAACAAGAAGATCAAGAAGAAGAATTTGAAAAATACGACTCGGGTGATTAAATGTCACTACATCTTTTTTTTTACTAAAATTGCTTTTATCTTTTCAATATCTGCTAATATGCATTATTTTGCAATAGTTTCAAATTGAACAGGATCACAACTGACCCGTGGAATAGGCCTACTACAACTTTTACAACTTTTTGAATCGTTATATGTCATAAACGATGGCTCATAGGAAAAAAGTATTGATATATTTTTTGTAGATAATTTTGTATGTTTTTCAGCTTGGTGGGAATTTAGGTAGCTTCGACTGTCTAAATTGACCAGACTACAATATGAACTTCTTTCAGAATGATAGGTAGAATTGAAAGCTCTGGTGTAGAATGGATATAATGAAAATATGAAAATATTTTCTCCACACTGGAACTCAGCACTGGTTCTCGATGCATGTTCCGCTAACAAGTTAGCATAATGAGGAAATAACTAAAACACATTTGATTATTTCCTGATGATGCTAACTTGGCTAGCCAAACACGCATCGAGAGACAATGCTTGAGATCCGGTGTGGGAAAAGTTTTTTCAATTGGCTGTTTTAGAATATTCCGAATTATATTATACCTCCATACAATTATGATGGAACTAGGCAGTAATCGAAAGAATAGATATTTGACATTCTATTTTTGTTGAGTTTTTTAAAATTTTGTCGTGTTATAAGAAGCGTTCGTGTATTCGACAGTATTCAGTGCTTTCGTGAATTACAATTATTCAGTAGACATAATTGATTGATAAAAAAGGGTATCGAATCGCAACTACTTACGTCTATGACTAATGTTTGACATTTGCCAAAAATCTGACATTCAATTGATGTACTTGGGAAGTATCTTCAGATTTGTTTTTGAATATTAAGATAGTTTCATTAACTGAGAACTCAAAACACGAATTACAATTGTCAAATGAGTTTTTTCTGGAAAGGGCGTCGTCATTGTCAACGATTACTTTCTTCGGAAGTTTTCCTTAATTTTTTGTGTAATGCTTGGGGAAGTAGATAGCAAAAATGTGGTTTGCCTAAACTTACCTATCTATTCTAAAAAATATCCTACATGATTTAAAAGATTTCAATTGTTTTAATGAAATTCCAATAGTTCGGACTTCCATTGTCTGATATATACAATAATTCAATCCCTGAAATCTCTAAGCTAAGAGGCCATTGAGTGTTCGCATTACCGAGCACAAGAAACACACACAGCGAGGATAAACCAGCAACTCAGGAATAGCAGAGCATGTTTGGACACATCAACATAACATCGAGTAGTCCTAAGCTGAGATTAGGTTCAGAAGGAAATTCAAAGTTTAGGAGTAAATTCAAAGAAGCCGCATACATGCTGTCCTACAACGTATTCAGCCAAGCTAGCGTAGAAATACGCAACATATGGAAACCCATCATCAAGCGAAAAAAGGCCAACACCTGCCAAACGGTCATCTCCCACTAAAAAGAGAAAACAGAGATGAGTGAAATTACTTGAATGAGCCATAAATAGTCATCTCTCCGAGGAATCAATCCAGTCATCACCCGAAGACGATTGTGGATACGAACAGTCGTAACGCCGTGAAGTAACTTGGCTTGGAATCTCTTAACTTTTTTTTATTTTTTTATTTTTTGTTCAGTTGTTCTATTTTCAGTTGTATTTTATTTCACTATAATTTTGTATTTCTTGTGCTCAATATAATTGTTATTTTCAGCTATTCATTTTTAATTCTTCTTTTTTATTAGTTCTTTCAGGGATTTCAAATCATTTTATATAATATCAGACAATGCAAGTCCGAACTGATGAAATTCATCAAGATACATTGTCAATCACTTTTAAACAAATGTTTCAATGAAAGTATCTTGGGTGTTTTTCTTGTATTATGTTTCGTTCAAGTAACGATTAACTTTTAAAATATCTATATGAAGTTTTGGAGAGTTCACTTCCGTTATTTACAGTTATATAAGGTTTTCCATTCGAATTACCTAATGGAACATTGTTTTCGGGGTTTGGTTTGTATAGTTTCGGAAAAAACATTTTGAAACTGATATTCAACAAGAGAAAAACTACATTTAAAAATATTTTTGTGATAAAATAGACTTTTTTTTGAAGAAGACTTTTATAATTATAATTTGTAATTTTTGGAGTAACTTTTGAACCGCTGGATACGTATCCAAACAACTACCTACATATATTGAAATATTTTTTCTGTAGAAAGCAGTACATGGCGTTACGTCACTATTATACAGTGTGACCCATTTAAAATGGAACCACCCCTGTAGAATGTGCATTTTTCAATCAATCTCAATTTTTTTCTATTGAAATATTAAGCATGAAAAACTGTATCTTGACACTAACTTTCACAATTTTAGTTTCATTTCCAAGGCACTCTATGGTTTTTTTTGTTTGTCAAAAACGGCAAAAGTTTATTAGGCAATTTTTGTTTTCAAATTTGACTACACCACTGGATTCGTAGTCGTTATAAATCAAAACT
>WOGN01004099.1:0-14492 GCA_015342105.1 Leptinotarsa texana
CCTGTATTGAAGTAACGGAGATTAGGCTGACGTGTGGGAAGTGTCCAAGTATCACCTAACTCCAAACCAAATTTCGATATCATAGTACTTCTTAACTAAAAGATATCAGCATTTTTAGAAGTCATGATTTTCGAAGAAAAAAATTGAAATTAATTTTTATTTCGAAAACGGTAACAGTAAGTTATAGGGAAATATCAAGAAAAGTTATCGGGCAATTGTTGGAGATTCCAGAAATAATATTATATACAGAGTGTTCTATTTGAAAAATCAAAGTTGCTACTGCTTTCTAATAGAAGCGGCAACATCGCATTTTCGAAAATATTTTAGTTGGCTAGAGAATGTCCGAATATCCCCTCCATTAAATTGTGATCCGTTGTCTGGTTCACCAGAAACGTCTAATGTGCCATCCATCGTGAATCAGCCTGTATATGATATATATATATATATCGAGCAACTGTTAGAACACTCGTTATACACTCACTTCAGTAGCACACTGTTTGAAGTGCACCAACGACGTTCAATAAGATGGCATTAATTTTTTTCGGCATTTTCAATTTTCGCAAATCACGAATGTGAATGAGGATACTTGAATATATTCGCGATACCTCTCAGTCACGCTGTATTTTCGGGATTAACAAGAAGATGGGAATCTTTTATCAAATACCTCAGTACACTGTGACGTTCCCTATACATGAGCCCCTTGCGACGATAGACCCAGACTTATGGCCTGTTTTATCATAATAAACAAATTAGAATGCTGATAGAATGGGAGCACACGAGCGAGGTTGTTTTGTTGTACTACAACGGGCTTAGGAGAAAATGTGAATAGTCTTATCCTGATTATGTTTTTGTGTACTAAGCTTTCTCTAGGTATTTCCATGAAGATTTTGTGTCGTGGTATGTAATCAGTAGACGATATACTGTGTTGAATTGCTGTGAAGAGAAAATTAAGGACGAGATTGTAACTTTGTGCCAATATTTCATGTGTACCGTTTTGAATATGTACACCAGTATTTCAATCAGCCAACTGATTGAGTCTATTACTACCACAACAGTAATAATTATGAATATGTTACAGTGTCTCAATAGTAGCTGGTGTATGAAGACCAACCAATTTTATTATAATGAGATGAAATAATAATTTTTACAAATATATTACACATGCAAATAAAGTTCTTTGAAGAATAATTTGAATAGTAACTGTGGGAATTTTTTCAAAATTGTTATATTCTTAAACACATGATTCAGTTGAAAACATATTTTTACACCATGAGATATTCCTGAATAATTCAAATCAAGGTTATTTCAGAGTCACTTCATTTTATTTTGATATTATCGATCATAAACGCATACCAGATACTCGATTTTCTTAGTTTCATCAAACTTTTTTCTAGCATGTACAGGTGGTAACCTGTACTCACACAGTGATTGTACAAATTTCATAGAAAATGGCCTTTTCAGTTATTTACACAAGAAAATTGAGCTTTATTCAAAGAAGCATCGTTAGAGATTCTTAGCAGCTTCCGATTGACATCCCGATCACGTTTATAGTTCTCATGTTTCAATTTTTATTAAACTTTGAATGTTGAAAAATGTCAGGTTTTTCAAACACAATTTTCAGCCAGAACGACTGAAAATATCGCGACGCGTCTCAAGACGCCAAGTTTTATATGATATCGAGGGAAAAGAAAATTTTGAATTTTCGCGATTTTCAGAAGACAGCCGGCCGAATCCAAAGCCAATCTACGAGGACTATCAGTACCTCTTCCTTGGTCGCAGTAACTAGAGAACTCGACATGTTACAAACGACAGATTCCTCAAATCGTGAAAACACACCACGAAATAGTATAATAGTGTTGGCTTCAAAGGGCTTTAAAGACCCCGAAAACCATAAGAATGGACCAGGAAACTTTCGCGAGGGAATGTCAGGAAATCAAGAAGCTGGATATCATCTAAAGGATGTAGTGAACTCCAGAACGCGAAGGGAACCCTAGGTGAACCTTCGCCAAATCCGAGTGCGATCTCCTATGCTGACTGAGATCGGCTCCGACAACGAGCCAACAGCATTTCGCATCGTATGCCAAACAACCGGTGGAAATTGAAAATTTTTACCGCCGACGACAACCGGATGGATGTCTGCCTCTAGATTTCAGGATTCTCGCTAAATGAAATGTTTTGAGAGAAAACATTAAAGATGTGTTGCCTACTTATGTAGTAGACTCACGAAGGGTTAATATTCACAGGGTGTACAGTCATTCTGTGACAGTAATTAATAACGAAACATCAAAGCCATTATCAAACCCGACTAATTGACGAAGAATAGGTCGGCCGACGCTAGGCGTGGCGACACCCCCAGGGGAAACCCTTAGCGGTCCCTGGGACATGGACATTCAGCGCACATGTGCGCTGTTTGTCCAGAACGAGCTAGTAACTGGCGCCCTAGTGGAAGAACTATGGGATGGTGGTAGGTCTCAAGCCGAGAGTGGCTTGAGGGTGGCGTCATGGCGGGGTCAGTACTCAAACAACAATAATAATGGACCACGACTGATGGAAAACGAGCTAGTCGAAATATTAGAACCTTCCGTCGTACCCAGAGGAGCCCTGAAATCCACAGGGCTCAGATCTGGTTGGCCAGTAGGCCGATAATTGCGAACGACGGAGGTGGTGTTGGAGAACACACCCCCGTACCCGCGTAACCGTTTTATCCCTGCTGAGGACATGTCGCGCAACGTGTGTGGCTGGAGCACGAGGACGTGCTAAGGAAGGCCAGTGGGCCTACCGAAACTAACGAGGGGGAGATAATGCAGAGCAGTAACAGGTTGTTTGTAATTTCAAATTTTTCAAAAACACTCTGGCGCCTAACAACAAGGATTTAATAAACCAGAACTGGGCGGGTACCGATGATGTATGGGAGGTACGAAACTCTGAAAACATGCATTAGGGGAGGAGTTTTAATCGAGAGAGGATGCAAGACAGCTTAAGTGGGAGCACAGGGGATGCATCCCTCACGAGCTATCGCACTAGTGCCATTGACAATGCCAAACAAACAACCGGAAGTTGAAATACTGAAGGTATTCAAGCCGGTAGACAAGATGGAAGAACTGTTCATACAGTTGGTGACGGTTTTGAAAAATCACAAAGAGCCGTAGAGAGATGCGGAAAGCGATTCTATTTCGAGGAAGAAGATGAAAACCCCTTTATCGTCGTTCAGTGGTCTGGACAAGGAAAATCCAAGGGAGTCTTGTAGGAAAGCTGAGGAGTAGCTGAGCGGCTCACACCCTTCAGTATGGGCTACGACAGTCGGACAATGGCTAAAGGGTGCTGCTGCACAATGGTTCATACCCTACAATATATAACCCTGGATTGGTCATTTTTTACCAATCGCCTACAGGAGCGATTTCACGAAGAACTCTTGGTGGGTTCACTAGAAAACAGCTTGTACATGGAGGGCCAAAAACGAGGAGAAGGTGTGACTTCGTTCATACAGAACAAGCTCGGTCAGCCAGGAGGCTATACCCAGACATGAGTGAAAAATGAATTGTTCAGCTCATAATCGAATGTGCTCGGAGGTGAAGGTTCATCTTCAACCCCACACATTCACGTCAATTGAAGAACTGACCCAGAAAGCAGTGACTGTTGAGTAACTGCTAGAGGTAGTATGAATGATACTAGTAACAATGGCACAAACCGACGTAACTACCACGATGACAGAGAACCTCATCATAGTAACGCGGAAATCCGCAACCAAAGGAGTCGAAGAGTGGACCGCCTAAAGCCAACCACACAAAGATGGTCGGTGGAACAAAAGAGGTCAAAGAGAGGACCCACCTCGAGCATCCCATCAACGACAGGATCCGATAGGAGTTAGCAGCAGCCGAAGAATAGAAATGCCAGGGGTAACAAACCCACCGAGGGTAGGCCAGTACCACCATCAGGGTGTCTTGTCTGCAAGGGACCTCACTGGACCCGAGATTGCCCAGAGCAGTGGCAGACGACTGCTCGCAGCAATACGAGACGTTACCAGTCGAACGCGAAGTCCGACGGTAACACAGTCACGTGGGTGGTCGAAGCGACTTAGCCGCGCGACAGCAGTGAGGAGAAGCAGCGATCATCGCGAGTTCCTTTTGGGGGTCGAAAGGGGGCTCCCAGAGTCGGCTTGCCGTTGGAGGGCAGGCAGTGAATTCACTGTGAACTAGAGAGCGAGTGCGTCCAGAGAAAAGTACGTCGCAGATAGTGGAAGACCCACTAAAGGAGAAGAGGCAGAGCAAATTAGGAGGATTCGTATCCGGATCGCCGGCGGGCGCTCTAGGCCATCAGGCAGAAGTAGCAACCAGGCATACCCACAGGGGTCCCTGCCTCGCTGAGGCTACGGAAGCCACCATACAGGCAGAAGTAGCCGCCAGGCATACCCAGGGAGGTCCCTGCCTCGAGTCGGCTACGAAAGCCCTAGACAGGCGGAAGCAGAGCTAGGCATACCCGGAGAGGTCACTGCCTCACTGGATCTGCGAAATAAATCCGTGGGACAGCAGGTGCGCTTAGGGACGTACAGCGTGAAGGCGACCCCTGTTCAGAGGTGGAAGTGGAGGCCGAGCATACCCAGAGGGGTCCTCGCTCCGCCGTGAATCCGGAAGCAAACCAGAGACCGCAGAATGACCTAGAGAAGTTTCTTTTGGCATGTCCACTGAGAGGTGGATCCTTTACACGAACGCACACTGAAGACGACTCGAAATTCCTGATGAAGCCAATTTCGAGAGATGGTAGCAACGCTATCAGGGATGAACATCGGAGATTGCCAAGGATTGACTGAAGATAGGAGACCAGCGGCTCAGAGCACTAGTGGACAGTGGGAGTTCGCGGAATCATCAACATCGATCTGCGTTCGCAGACACTTATAGCGTAGCGTCGGAACGTGGAACACCTTTCCGACTTGCCTGTTCCAGAATAAATCGAGTACAGGCACTGCCGAGGTTGTGGTACTCATTAAAGGCGTGCCCTATAACGTTACGGTGCATGTTGTGGAGGACCTACTACTAGGGTGTCCTTGACTGACAGCGCATGAGGCGATGAACGACTTCTCAAGGAGAACGATTTATGTCGGCCAGAAGCCTAGGCAAATTATCTTTTGGTCGGAGGCAGGGTGTCTGCCGCCAGAAGAGTATCCTGTTCTCGAAGTGTCTCTTGAGCAATTGCCGGAAGAAGGAGTAGAAGAATTTAGAAACCTCTCAGAAGAATTTGTAGATGTGTTCTAAGAATCGCAACGTCAGCTAATCATGAGAGCCGGGAGTATCAGATTAGGTTGAAGGACGACATGCTGTTCAAACTGCGTCCATACCAGGAGAACGATGAGAAGAAGCTGCTCATTCAAGAGAAGGTGGACAAGATGCTCGTAGCAGTAGTAATCAATAGAAGTTACTCGCCATACCAGAGTGATAGTGACGAAGAAGGGAGGCACTGCAAGATTTTGTGTTGAACAGTCAGATGATTCCAGAAGCGTCGGTGTTGCCCAATATCCATGAGATAATTAAGGAGCTTGGGCAGGCGAAGGTGTTCACCAGTCTAGACTTGAAATCAGAATATTGGCAGGTGCCAATGGAACAACGGTCAAAAAAATATACAGCATTTGCGACTCCCAAGGGAGGCTGTTATATGTTCAATTCGATGCAGTTCGGATTATGTAATGCAACAGGATCATTCTAACGTCTGATGACGGAAGTATTAGAGAGATACGTTGACCGTTTCGTGAAAGTGTACTTGGACGACGTGATAGTCTATTCAGCAACCGGAGAAGAGAACCTGTATCATGTGTGATTGGTACTGGAAAGGTTCAGGGCACATGGACTTTGGTTTAGTCCAACAAAATGCCACTTTGCACAACAAAAGCTTGAATATTTAGGACACATTATCGCTGAGAAGGAAAACAGACCACTGGAGAAACTTGTTCTATCGATCAGGGATTACCCGAGGCCGAAGAACCTGAAGCAATTGAGAGGATATGTTGGAGTCGTGGGGTGGCTCAGGGAGTTCATACTCAAACTTGCAGAGCCGAAAGGGGTTCTGCCGGCCTTATGCAGACAAAGTGACTGAAGGACGACAAGATGCAGTGGACTGCAGTTGCTGAAGAGGCCTTCGTGAAGATTGAGGAAGCTACGTCCGAACCGATGGTGTTAGCACACCCTGATATGTCACTACCGTTCACAGTTCAGACGGATATCAGTTCAGACGCTTTGAAGCGTTATAAGCATTACTTGGAGAATAGGCCTTTCTTTTTGAAGACTTGGCTGGACAACTTCAAAGACAGAAAGGCAAAACTGACTCATTGGGTCCTGTTACTACAGGAATCAACTAGTTGATTATCTTTGGAAAAACCCGAGGGGCGAGCATGGCGAGGATTTGGATGCTGACGTAGATAGAATGAGGTTTCATTCGATGAAGGTAGAGTTGCTGCCAGCACTGGGAGTGTGTAACGTGGGAAGCCCGTTTGAGGTAGCATGCAGGATGCAGTGCACGGACTAGGACATGTAGAGAAGACGGAGCTCGATACTCGATCGCAGGACCCGAATCGCAGGATCAGATACCTACGAGACCAAGAGAGGTGGCGTAGACCGACTGGTTCACTTAGACGATATTAGAGACATGTCAAGTAGGTTTTGCCACGAATGCAAGATATGCACATCGAGAAAGAAGTGGATGATGATCCGAAACCAGAAGAGATGGTCGACCGAGATGCGGCACCTCTGGAAAAACCACTAGGAACATCTAGAAGGAGCGAAGACCTGGAAATGTTGAAACGTATCATGAAAGTGACCCCTAGAGACTCACCAGTACCACCGTGGAAGTGCCAGGACGTCGCGATCGAAACGCGGGATCCTAAGATTGAGGCTGAGGTGAAGCGCCTTGACAGGACCGTGAAGGCTAGCTAGCAGTACGCCAAGGCGTCGGTGATAGACGCGAAGGGGCGAACCTGTCACCGGTTTGTCAAGGGCGCGGAAGCAGTAAAGGAAACCTATGCTGGTAGAAATCCCAAACGGAACAAGGATTCTACAGAGGTAGGACCTTGAGGTGGGGCAAATCCACGTTTAAAACCGAATGCCGACTCACGGGAGAGCAGTACACAACGGAGACAGAGCCTTGTTGTACCGAAGGATGACCTGCAGACGGTGAACCCTGTAGCATTGGGCAGGGCGATAATTGTAGCGACGATGAGTGCGTTGGACCTAGGGTGATGGTGGCAAGAACCTTGGTACACTAAAACCCTGTGAGCGTAACTTGCATTGTCCAAGTGGGGCCTCGGCGGCGCACCAAGACAGAAAACTTCTGTAAAGATGGAGGGGGTCGTGAAACAAAACTAAATTTAAATTCCGTGAGCCCCAGCGTAAGGATCGCCTACTTCGAGTGAACATTAAGAAAACATGGAAAATGTTTATTACTGGAGTTTTTTCCCAACACCAAATCGTATTTTCACACTTCGCCACGTGTTTCGATCACCAAGTGATTATCTTCAAGAAGAAGATGAAACTAGAAGCTTCTTAAAACTGAAGCTATTATGCTATTCAGGTACATCATACAGGTAGGTAATAATGATACCACCCATACAAGTGTACCACCCTAAATTAATTTTAAAATTGGCCTTTCTATTATTTTACAATATGTCCTTATGTATGTTTAAATGTTACAGCTATATATAGAACAATTTTCAGCTATATGAAATTAGTTTCATAATATTGCCTATCTAAATATATTCACAATGTGTCTTTTTGTAGTAATCAGTAAACCCAACAGTATTATTTCAACAGGTTATATAGTATGCTATTTGGTATTGGTCCATTATCGTTATTCATAATATTATAATGTTTACACTCTCATAGGCATCTAGTTGCCTGTTGTTGTTAACTTGTCTAACTAATCTTGAAGATCTGAAGTCTATGGAATGGTTTTGTTGCAAAATATTAGGGGGACTGCTGATTTTTCAGGTCTTCCATATTTTAAGTGTGCTATGTGTTCCTTATATCTCACTTCAATAGATATTTTTGTCTCTGCATAATATTTTGCATCGCAGTCCTTGCATTTAATTTCATAAACTCCAGTAATATTCATTACTACCCCAAAGTTTCCAAACAGTACATCATAAATGGAAAATGTTGGTTTTTCAGGATATTTCAGCTCAGTTTTGAAAATTGAGATGTGAAATATCGTTTCCTGAGTGTTTTGCAAGATTTATTAGAAATTGCAAATCTCTAACAATAGGGAAAAGACAGATTATATGGAAAATGGCCTTTTTAGTTATTTACATAAGAAAATTGAGCTTTATTCAAAGAAGCATCGTTAGAGATTCTTAGCAGCTTTTGATTGATACCCCGATGACGTTTCTAGTGCTCATGTTTCAATTTTCATTAGACTTTGAATGTTGAAAAATGTCAGGTTTTTCAAACACATTTTTCAGCCAGAACGACTGAAAATATCGTGACGCGGCATGAGACCTTTCATCTCAGGACGCCGAGATTTATATAAAATCGAGGAAAAAGAAAATTTAGGATTTTCGCGATTTTCCGAAGATAGCCGAGCGAAGTCGGAAACTGTTTGATTTCATTTATCTTATGTCGCACATGGAGAAAGCAAGACGACGTATAAGCGAAGTGAGCTACAAGCAGCGGTATGTGGATACCAAAGAAAAGTTTGATAGTGGCTAGTGGAATTCAAAGACCAGCACCAGCATAAAAATAGGTCGTGAAACCTGGCAAATTCATATGCGATCGGCGATCGCCGATTGGTCGAGAGGATATTGGGAAGAGTTCGTCTATTTTGCATAAATACGCAAACAACCGATAAACGTTAGTTAGTTGGTTGTTGAATGTGAACTGAAAACTTCGAATTTCGAAACCTTTCTAGACTTTGAAGATTTCCATTCCAATTTTTGCAGTGTCGTAGTTATTTGGTGATATATAGCTAGTGGATGGTCAATAGTTCGACAGAACTAATTGGATATTGTCAAAGAACAGATTGCTTTGTGGAATTTTTGTTGCAGTACGTTTGGTTGTTTTCAAGGTTTCTTTTGGCACTTCGCCATCGAATAGCAGTCTGGAAAATCCTGCAAACTGAGAGCAGGTCCCTACTGAAGTTACTTAGGCTCAGGTGCTCTGTGGAAACCAAACGGTGCCAACAAAGCAGATGTATATAGAGCTTACATTTGAGAAGACCAAGACATCATTAGTTACGTCCTTCGGGCGAACGACTTAACCAAACCGTTGGGAGCATCTACTGTGCATCGATACCTTTCCACCTTATCCTGCAAGCTGCCATCATCCTAGGGTGCAGTTCAACCATTAAGGTCCTTGTTCCTAAATAACTAGCTCAGTTCACCCTGTAGGCCTTGAATATGAAAGTAGTTTCGCGATCTGAGGGTGAACTTAAAAATATTAGATTTCCGTCAATCCTTTCCTCCAACTTTCTCCTCGTCAGAGCCATATTAGGAAAAAACTTTAAAACCGAAATGTAGACTAGGGCAAAACACACGCGAGCGCAACTTGCAGAAAATACCATAATGCCAAATCGCGAGGCCATAAGCTTCGGTCAATGAAACTTCACGTCAGACACGTTTAGCCGCTTGAGTGCGACTCCGACGAACCGATGCTAAACCCTCCAGCAATCTGTTTTTATATGAAAGAGCATTCCGAGAACTCCGGTGGAATCAGCAAGTCTGAGACTAGATTCTACTCAGAGTAGCTATCTTGCGTACGAGGACATCAGTACTTCTCCCTTGGTCGCAGAACGAGAAACCCTGGGCATTGGTAGTTTTTCCGGAAGTCGAGTAGCTAGAGAACTCGACATGTTACAAAGAACAGATTCCTCAAGTCGTGAAAACATACCGCGAAATAGCTTAATTGTGTTAAAACGATTCAGGCTTTTGAACACCATGAATACCATGAGAATAGACCAGAAAACTTTCGCGAGGAAACGTCAGGAGAAGTTACTATGAAATCACGAAGCTAGAAATCATCTATAGAATGTAGTGAACTCAAGAACGCAAAGCGAACCCCAGGTGAACCTGCGTCAAATCCGACAACGAGCCAACAGCGATTCGTATGCGAAACAACCGGTGGAAATTGAAAATTTTTACCGCCGGCGACAACCGGTTGGATGTCTGCCTCTAAATTTGAGGATTCTCCCTAAATTTAATGTTTCGAGGGAAAACATTAAGGTGGTGTTGCCTACTTATGTAGTAGACTCACCAAGGTTTAATATTGACAGGGTGTACAGTCATTCTGTGACAGTAATCAATAGCGAAACATCAAATCCAATTTCAAACCCGACTAAGATTTGATGCAGCAGCTGATTAGGACAGCCAGCGCGGAAAACTGAAATCCTAATTGACGTAGAATAGGTCAGCCGACGCCAGGCGTCGCAACACCCCCAGGGCAAACCCTTAGCGGGCCCTGGGACATGGACACTCAGCGCACAGGCGCGCTGTTTCTCCAGAATGAGCTAGTAACTGGCGCCTTAGTGGAAGAACTAGGGGATGATAGTAGGCCAGGGGTCATCCTGAAGCCGATAGAGGTTTGGGGGTGGCTTCATGGCAAGGCCAGTACTCAATCAAATGACGATAATCATGGAAAACGACTGATGGAAAACGAGCTAGCCAAGGTATTAAAACTTTCTGTGGTACCCAGATGATAACTGAGACCTACGGCTCAGGTCTGTGAGGCCAGCAGGCCAGTAATTGCGAACGACGGGGGTGATGTTGGAGAACACGCGCAACAGTTTTACCCCTGCGGATGACATTGCCTCATTTTGCAAGGCAATTAGTTGAAGGGCATCACCCGAAAATGCTTTTGGATAAATTTCATTAGTTCGGACTTCTCTTGTCTGATATTGTATAGGATGATTTGAAATCTCTGAAGGAATTGAAAAAAAAGAATTAAAAATTAAAGAACATGAATAGAAATTGATAGCTGACAAAACAATTATATCAGTAAAAGACCCTGAAATGAAATGATAGTGAAATAAAATACAAGTAAAAATGAAACGAATTGAACAAAAAATAAAATAAAATTAGAAAGTTAAGAGATTCCTAGCCAAATTACTTCACGACGTTTCGATTGTTAGCATCCACAATCGTCTTCGGATGATGACCAGTCATAAGTATTTTTCCAATATCCCAATAATATATCTTTCTATGTTTGGGAGAATTTTCGGCTGTTTCAACTTTTTTGCACGGGAGAATATATTATCAAGTTCGAACAAGATATCCGGAAAAAGGTGTCATTTTCAGTACTTCCTCATGAGAAAGATAGTAATGTTTGTTGCCATATAGTAGGTATTTCAATTATCTATTGAACACTATTTTTATTTCTGAAAATCATATCAAACAGTCAATACTGAGTAATGAGCAAGTTTACGAGTATATACGTTTTGAGTAATCTTCCTTGTATCAGTGAGGAGTCAAAACTTTCCTTTGATCTGATAATTTGTTTCATTTTGTTGACATGTTTCAACTATTTGAATGTAACATCCTTTTCGACACGGCAATCCTCACCAACAGTAAGTTTGAGCCTCTTTGTAACAAATTTTATATTATTGCATCACATTTTTTGTAGCTTTTCCTTGATAGTGATAATAAATTTTATCGAATTATTGGAATAACTTGTGTTATAAGAGTACACTTCCATTCTGCTGATCACTCAAAGATAGTTCCTGAGTTTTATACAGGGCTTTTCATGATGAGCTTTAATTAGCCATTTCTGGCAAACTATCCAACGGATCAACCTGAAAATTTCACAGTATGCATAAGTCAATATGACCTACACGCCTGAAACATATCAGCTATTAGCTGATATGTTCGACATGGCAGGTACAACATTGTCACAGTGCTCCCTAAATATAAATTATAAGTGCTGCAAAACCGAGCCATTTATTTATTATGTGTGCATACGATGCTCTAGTGTATTTCATAAGAGTTGCTTACTGACTCAATTCAAGAAAAAGGTTACTATAGTGGAAGATAATAAAATCATCTGTTGTAATAAAGATAAGTTTAACGAACTAGAGGAACAGACGAGTATATTAGAAAAAACAATTAGTGACCTGGAAGATGAAGGTGAAATGAAAAACAAGCATATTGAAAAGTTGAGAAAAGAAAAAGAATTTTACATACAACAAGCAGTAGAAATCGAATCTGAAATGAATACACTATTGGAATCCCATCAAAAAACAATCAGTGAAATGGAAGAAGAAATACAGGAACTGCAAAAAAAGGTACGTGATAAAGTAAAGCAAACAAAAACTACTGATAAGGAAACTCAAACAAACCTTAAAGTGAGTCATAAATCCACAAATACAATTGCACAGACCAGGGAACAAGCCAGTGGCGGAGATGTTCCTATGGAAATGCAAGTAAGTATTGATAACAAAGAAAAGAAAAAAATATATTATACGTCAATAGAAAGAAGGAAAAATCAAAACTGTGTGACAGTACATAATAATGATGATAAAATAAAAAATAAAAATAAAATTATGTTTATCTCCAATTACCATGGAAAAAATTTAGCTTTGAGACTCAAGAATCAAGAACACTTCTTGGTAGAATCTTTTCTAAAAACTAATGCAGGAGTAGATGAAATTCTCAAAACTGCAATGGCGAGTACAAAAAACTTCACGAAAAACGACATATTAATTATCTGGTTAAAGAATACAAATATTGAAACGTTGAAAATGTTTGCTGATATCGCAAAAAATGTAAATATCATCGTGATCACTCAGCCATACATCCATAACAAACAAAATAGTTATATATCAGTGTATCAAAATAATTTAAACCTGAAACAAAAGCTACATAGGAACAGCTCGACGATAAAACTGTTTGAATGCAATAGTCACTTGAAATTGACAAACTTTTACAGAAATAGTGATGTTCTGAACAAAACCGGAATATATTTCCTAAGTAAAGCGCTCATTAAATATATATTTGATCAATTCACCAAAATGGATGAAAAAGTAAATTTTCCACAAGACTTTACTAAATCAACCAATCAACACCAAGCAGTACCTACCCCGAACAACTTGAACAAAGAACCCAATCAAATTTCAAACGAACTAGGAATCTCTTCTAATACTGAGACGAACAACACTTTAAACTTTTCTGGTGTATTTGCTAGTTATGAAACAGAAGTTAGTAAGAAAAATAGCAATTTTTTATACCCGCGACTATCCCAGTTATCTCTGAGGAACTAAATAAACCTAAGTGTGACGAGTTCTGTACCAACCCAAAAAGTACTGAACAAAATATATCTAATAGAAATAATAAATTTGTAGTCTACCATCAGAATATTCAGTGCCTGGGCAATAAGATTGTTCAGTTAGATGTGATAACAGAACGGGAATTATTTTGCGACTTGTTATTCTTCTCTGAACATTGGCAAAATAATGACCAACTGGTTGTAACGAAGCTGAAACATTTTAGTTTATGTACTAGTTTCTGTAGAACAGAAACAAAAAACGGCGGTGTAGCAATTTTTAAAAACGATGCAACTAGCTTGGAATTTGCTGTCCTAAACCTAAAAAACGTATGTCTCGAGGGTGTTCTTGAATGCTGCGGCATCAGATCACAACAAAATAAAACTACCTTTATCTGTTTGTACAGACCACCGATGGGAGATTTCCAGTTGTTCTTAGACTTCCTTGAAGGATTATTGACACTAATTTGTAGGGATAATGAGAAAGTTATTATAGGAGGGGATTTTAATATTAATTTTTTAAAATTTTCTCATAACCAAAATGGCAGATTACGAGGTAAAGATCAAGGATTTTCATTTATCATATCACTATGGACAAATAATTGAATTCCCAACAAAAATACCACCAATAACTCCAAAGTTCCAAGTTCTTATTATTTAAGTTCCTCAAAGAAAAATATCACAGATTTTAAAATACTACTGGGAAACGAGAACTGGCAGAATGTTTACAAGGAAACATGTCCCAACGAAGCATATAATAGTTTTCATGAAATCCTTCAATATTACATTGAGGTATCTTTTCCAATCAAACAGACAAAAAAAATAAAGAAAGTCAGCTCTAACCCCCTTAATTCCGAACTCTCAAGAATATGGTTTCTCTATATATATTCAGATTGCGAAACGAACATTCAGGGATAAACTAAAGCAGAATAATCAAAGATGCATTGAGCATAAAATGAATAGTTCTCACAATAAATCAAAAACCATGTGGCAAACTATAAATAATATCCAGGAAAAAAACTATTACCTCAAAGATATTTCCATTTTTAGTGGAGAACATAAGGTGTCATGTATTGATATGGCTAACAATTTTGATGCTTATTTCACGAAAGCGAAAAAACAAAGATAATATTACCTAAATTTTATGGAAAATGTAGTCACACTCTGCTCAAACTCCATATTTCTCCACCCAATCAAGGAATATGAGGTTTTTGATTTAATAAATGAATTAAAGAATTCTAATTCTAGCGGATATGATCAGGTCTC
>WOGN01004100.1:0-14489 GCA_015342105.1 Leptinotarsa texana
TTGGTTATAGCTTGTATGTTAATTTTTAGTAAATTTAGTTTTTGTTTAATAAAATTGTTATTTTCGGTTAACCTTATTAATTTTGTAATTGTTTTTTTCAGGGTTTCAAATCATTTTATATCAGATTAGACAATGGAAGTCCGAACTGATGAAATACACCACAAAACATTGTCAACAACCACCTTCAAACAATCGTTATATCCTAGCCATATCACTTTTTTCCATGTTGTCACAACATTGTCGAGAGAGTTCCCATCGATGATGACCAGCTGGTAGTCCGTTTAGGTCTGCACTTGTACTCCATGTGTCCCAATACCTTGCCTGACTGTCATATTCTCGATTCAATTAAACCATGCCTCCATTACTATCAAATATAATATCAGCCCTATGGGACCCATGAATCACCGTCGGAGACTGGTCCGCATTTTATGCCTCTTTCTCATTCTCTTCATGTTTTTCTCCATTCCTGGTGCCAAGCGATGATAATGGCGTTTGTCAGGTCGAACGCCACAACCAAGCTGTGCCTTCTCTCTCTTTCTCTCTCTCTCTACCACTCTACCCTAAAATCATATTGGTTACATGAGAATTCCAACTTCCTTTCATTCCAGACTTGTACTCTGACATGGAGAACCCTGTTGATGCTGGTCAGTAGACTGACCTGAAACTTCCAACCTTCCTTGGTGTCCAGACATCCTTGGTCTGCTTTCACACCCCATACAGGCATTGAATAGTTTCAGTCCACTATCTTCCCTTCGTTCAATAACCCTCAGAACAACTTGTTGAATTCACCTCCTCTTCAGTCGCGGTCCACTATCACTATCACAACGGCTAGCAGGACTATCGCTCGGAGATCATTCTCGGGAAAGTTCTTTCTATCCAGCTTAACTCTGCAATAATCTTTCGTGGAGACTCTTGTTTATCTTTGAGATTTCTGTAGGTCCCATAGTTGGTGACTTTTCAAGGGGAGTTGCCCATACTTGACTATACTCAGACTTTAAAGTTAATTGAGTCTAATAAGGAATTTTCCCAGCATCATTAATAATTAAACAGTGATGGCAGGTCAAAACAGCACTGACTGGTGTTTGATCTCGAATGCTTTCAACCATTGAAATTCTCCAAAATAAAAGATACCAGCAATATCAGATACACAGATTAATTTCTTCAGTATCTTCGAAACTGAGCATTTATTGAACTTTCATTCTTGGTTTCTAGAATATGTAATAAACTTATGAAAATTGTATGCCGTGTGAAAACGTAAATGGAAATGTAAGAGGTTTGCGATATCAACACATTTCAGGTAATTGGTGGAGTTTTTAAGAATCAGCTGTGTAAAGTTCTCTTGGTCGACTTTATCAGAACTACTATCTCTGCAAAAATAAAGATACAGGAAAAAATGAAAATTCGAAATTTTTCGTTTTTTTTCTGGTATATAACCAGGAATAAAAAACTATCGTCAATTTTTCGATATCATTCATTAATATCCGAAAATAGGATTTCATATATATTCCCAGTTCTTCAAATCTTGATCCTGTTAACAAATGTAGGATACCAAGTGGTATAGTCAGGAAGCGATTTAGTTGCCTCCTCAGGAGCCTAATAACTCACGAATCTACTTTGAATCAAATTCTCTAGCAGCGTTAGGAGAGAAAAACTTTTTCTGCACAGGTCTGGAATTGCTTATGATGAAATAATGATGATTCGCCCAAATCGGAAGCGACAAAGCTCTTCATGGTACAATCTAATGTATCGTCAAGCATTGCTGATTTACATATGCTCTTATATGGGAAAGATGCACCTTGATCAGCCGAATAATCAACTTGAATCTCTTCAGCGTGCCATCAAAGCTACCATGGAGCATATTCCAGAAGATGGGCCATAGATAGGATTCCAAACCAACACATTCCAGCCTGAATAACTATAAGTAACCTAAGAGACTCAAGTGAGCCTCTCCCGGCTGATGAGTGTAGTTACTACCCTGCAGCCATGAAAGGGCCCCTTTCTCCAATGTGACTTGAACTTCTCACTTTTGATACTGTCCTACGCTAATTGACAACCGATCAGGTCCTGACATGAGTGAGGAAAATTTTCCAATGATTATTTGAAACAATTCTAAATATTGGTGAGACATTGAATTTACGATATACCAACTTATATCAAAGACCAATCTGAGTTGTACGTAATGATTATATAACTATATTATATTGAAGTTATTGAAATATTTAGGAAGATTAAGTCTATAAGTTTACTCACCCAGTTTTCATGAAAGACGTAAACATATCAACCATAATATTGCTCATCAATCGATCATCTTCATTTGATAATGTATCCAAATTGGTTTTGAGGATATAGCTAGTATCATCCCCATGGGATGTTCCTAAAATCACAGATTTCAATTTGATACTGCTTTTTATTCATAAAAAGCGAAGAACCACATTACTGTTCAATGGTAAATTTAAGAAAATATAGAGACATATAGTTACACTATATTGTGAGATTTTCTCTGTTGCACAAAAGTGCAACATGTTTTTCGGTATACAGTAACTTCCTCAAGCAAGTATGAAAACGGATCGGGAAGTCCAGTGAAAATCTATCAATGAAGTGTTACTCAAATAAATAATGAAATTTCACCGAATATTGGCCAGTTCCATCACATGTTAAAAAAGTGTTCAAATTGCCATAAATAATTATTATGAAAGAAAATTCAGTAATCCTGCTCCAATAAACGAAATTTTGTATAATAAGACGAATAAGGGAAATTATGAAATTGAATATATAACCATAGATGAAAATAAGATTGAAGATCTACAAGATATTTGTGAATGTTTCAACGATTATTTTGTTACTTTTGGTACAAATGTATCCTGTAGTATTCCTACCCAAAATGGTCCTGCAGTTCAAAATTATCATGTATCTCAAGCCTGCCGAACCAAAATAAATAGAAGAAATGATTAGTATGTTAGATTCGAGAAAAGCTCCAGGATTCGACAGAATTACCACTAAAATTATTAAAAAAGTTAGCGCCACAGATAAGTAAACTGATAATTTTTTTTAAACAGTTTTGGTAACTGTTATTAATAAAGCTAAAATTATTAAAGTAACATCATTATTATGGACCAATTTCAGTTTTACTAGTTTTATCTGAAACCATAGAAAAATCAGCACATTTCAGATTGTTTGAATATTTTGGATGAATTTCAAAAAAATAGTGATATAGAGTCTGCAGTATTAGATACCATAACCCAATTCCAGCTAGATTTAGATTCAAACAGTAAATGTGGATTTCTTTCATTAGCATTTTGATTTTTTCTGAAAATAATGTAAAATATAGGTATCCGAAGTTTATTTTATAATTATTATTATAATATTCATGCAGTCATTATTCGTTGTGGTTCTAGCGTTGAATTTGGTCATTACGCCTTGGTTAAAGACGAAACGGACTGGTTTAAGTTTGACGATAGTCGTGTCACGAAGTGTTTTGGCGATGTATTGAATTTATTGGAGCCTCTGGAGACACCCTACATTTTGTTTTTTGTGAGATAGGACATTGGCAGATCAAGATCTTCAGATCATGTGGTGCTGCAGGTTTTTCCAGGTTTTCCTGCAGCTGAAAAAGCAAATGCGCCACTGGAATTAATGAAGTCGCCCCGGAGCGCCAATTAATTTTTATTGTTGTTTTATAATTTCGTGATTTCTATTTTGGAATTGTAATTTTTATGTATTTTTAATAGTTAATAATTGGTTTCAAAATTATTCATTGAAAACAAAGCAATATTTCTATATGGGCAACATATTCAGTTCAAAAAATGTATGTGGGGTACTGCAAGGATCAAAACTAGCACCTGTTTTGTTTCTTATATACCTATTTGATTGATATTTATGGCAAAAATCACTGTTTTTGCTAAGTTTAATACTGCATGTTTGAAATATCTAAATATCGAATCAGTCAGTGGCGTTGAATGGGAATATTAAATATAACATATAATTACAACCAGAAATTATTGACATCATGTGTGTGTGGATTCAAATTGTTATAGACTACATTCCCTTAGAAAAATTGTGTCTAAAAACTCATTCTTAAAGGATGTTGCTCTTTTAATGAAGGAGACCTTAAATACAGTAGTTCAAGATCTTTCAAACATATCTTAAAGTGATGAGCAGCTACAGTTTACCACATTCTTCCGACGTAAACTGCAGTCTGGGGAATTATGCAGGCTTTGTCACAAAAATCCCTCAACATTCTTTTGGTACCTACACAATAGTAAAGCAATAAAAGTTGTTGAGATGATTATGGACAAGCTAATTTGTTTTCTTCCGTATTATATATTCACTATGTGTTTCTTCGTAGCGTTACAATGACCCAACAACTGAGTGGATAAGTGCTGTTCAATCGTCTTTGTTCTTCTGATATTTCTTTTTTGGTTTATCAATTCATATCAAGTGTAGTTTTCTGGTATTGTTATTTACATTGTAACCCAAATTTACCTAAATTTACATTGTTATGTGTTCTAAATTCTGATTTACTATGGGATCCACGGTAATCAAAATAGTAACTATAAACGGATGATTTCACTGCAGCGGAATGTAAGCGACTGGATTTTTCTATGTCAGCAATAAATAGTCGATCACTCATCATCTGAAACAAAAATAATTAATTGGTTAATATGTTTATCCTACCTCTATTGATATGTATTAAGTGATTGGGAATGAATGAGCTTTTTTTAAAAAGGCAAGACAAGATTTTTTGCTATCAGAACAAAAAACATTTCAATATTTGCTGTTATATATATCTTAGTGGAGTTTCAAGAAGAAGAGGTCAACGAAACATAATAAAATTATAATAAATGATGTCGATTGAAATATTGAAACGAATGTATTAAATAAAATTATATCAACCATGAAGAGAAAACAATGTTGATCCTTTTATTATTTTTAATGAAACCTTTATGGTTTGACTATGAGCTATAGATCTGATGAGCTCTGGGGGTCCTCAAATGAAATGGAATCTTATTTATTAAATAAATATACAAACCGAAATCTGTAGTATACGGAATTATATTATAACAAAATTTATTCAAATATAAAAAATGTGAGTATAAAAACATAATGAAAATAACCATAAAAATATGAAAGAGTTGTATATAGATACAAATACGTAAATATGTAACTTAAATATTTTTATGGAGTCTTCCAGATATTCTATACTTACGAATGTATCGATTTCATTTCATTGAAATTAGAAATAATTTAATATTCCTTTGGTTCCAAGTAATAATCCTATTATTTCAATATCGCCAGTAATTTTGAACATTTTCTTGAAGAATGAAATGGTCTGCTCATATTTTTTTTGTTGTTAGCTTCATATGGTTGGTCTTTAGACTATTCAAAGAGTCGTATGGATGATTAACTCTTTGTTTAGTTTTCGATTGATAGCTATGATATGGATTAGTCTTGCACTTCCACGCATTTTACCCCTTCTGAACTTCAAAATATGCATATAGTTCAGCAACTATCATTTGACGAAATTTCAAGATTGAAGTCGAAATTTAGAGTTTGGAGTTTAAATTTAGAGATGGAAGTCGAAATTTCCAAAATTGAAGTCGAAAGTTTCAGTTTGCATTCGTGATTTCGAGATTGAAGTCATCATTTCGAATTTTGTAGTCTTAATTCTGCTCTTCGGTTCAAATCAAATGAACCAAAGTAGTTTATACTCTGTTTCCTGATAGTAAAGAGTAATAAATGCTCATTATAAATGAACGTTTCCAAACAAAATGTTTTGATTTCTTGATGAATTTTCACAGCTGCTGTAGGCGGATTTATAATACGTTACCGTCCACCCAATTTTTGTATTCTGAAAGGTCGCAAACAAGAGATCTCGAATCGTTCAATTGAAGTGTTAAATTTCCAGTTTTGAAGTCCAGTTTTAAACAGATAATGAAACTATGTGGACCTTCTGTGCTTTTGGAGTAATCTATTTCAAATTTCGTTTCAAGATAAAATTTGTGATTGATTCATTCTGATAATTGCTGAAGAAATATGAATTCTTTTGCCGCTTCACTAAGAGAAAACTGTAGTTCAACTGTGCTCAAAGATACACACATTTGTTTTTTGCTGGACCAACTAATTGCGCTTCATCCGGGCATGAAAATATATCAACCATTGTCTATTCGCTTTCGCTGCAGAGTAATAAATCATTTGAGGTAGCTACTCCATAGGCATACTTAATTGAGTCGGTTGAAAACTGCAAAATGTTATATCAATTTTGAACATTCATGCTTTGATATAACAAACTTCAAAAAACTTTTTGTAGTTGTATATTTACGGTAAGTAACAAAAATATGGAACACTCGAATCAATACTTTTTTGAAGATCGAAAATTGTTTTTTACTTTTGAATTTCGATTGAAATTTTCAATACTTTCTATGAAAAGCAATTTTAAATGTATCACATACCTGCTGAGCTTACAGGCATACCTCAGATATTTTATTGATGAATCATTGTGTATTGATCAGTGTTGTTCTTAGTAAATTATGCCCAGTGTCAATTAAAATACTTCAGTTTTCTTTCCAGTTAAACGAATGAACAAAAGTGTCTTGTTGCCGAAATGTTTATTATTCTTAATGTATATGACGCTCTTATACACCAAATTTTCGAATTTCGTTTTTTGGCTCCGCCGCCTTTATTTCGAATAGTATGAAAAAAGGCAGAGGAACTTTCAATGCTGTTTCATATTTCTTATATTATGATGTTAACAAATTTGCAATGTGATGTTTCGTTCATTAGATTTTATCATCAACTTTATTTTTTTAAATACGAACTATAGTTTCTTTTTAATCGATTTTCGTTGCCATTGTAATAACGAATTCAACTATATATCACAGTAGATGTATTTCCCGATGTTTGTTTTCGAAAAAACATCACCAATATTTGTGTACTCTGAAAAAGGTAGAAACTATTATCTTGAAACATCAAATCCACTCCAGATTTTAAGTAAACCTGCCCTTGTCAAAACGCTTCTGCCTAAGTGCTATACACATGGTATACAGGCTGATTCACGGTGGATAGCACATTAGAAGCTTCTGGTGAACCAGACAACGGATCACTTTAAAATTTAATGGAGAGCATATTCGGATATTCTCTTCCGAAGTAAAATATTTTCGACAATGCGGTGTTGCCACTTCCTGTAGAAAGTAGTAGCAACTTTGCTTTTTTAAATGGTACACCCTGTATGTAATATTATTTTTGGAATCTACAACAATTACCCGACAAATTTTCTCTTGATATTTCCCTATATCTATCTGTTACTGTTTTCGAAATATGAAATAATTTCAATTTTTTTTCTTCGGAAATCATGACCTCTAAAATACTGATATCTTTGAGTTAAGGAATAATGGTACCGAAACCTGGTTTGGAGTTAGGTGACACTTGGAGACTTCCTACACTTCAGCGTAATCTCCTTTACTTCAGTACTGGGTGGTAAAAAACACAGTTTTTTCGTTTGCTTGAAAAAGTGACTGAAAGCTGATTACTTAAAATAATTTGTTTACCTAACTAGTTAAGTTTCGAACTTCTGAGCATCTATTCATCTATTCAGAATGGTATTCCCATTCGGTATTTTTTAAGCAGGCCATGATTACAACTTGCCAGTTAAGTAACGGTGTGATATTCTCCTTATAATATTGACATTTTCGTCACTTCATAAGTTTCAAATACCTCCAAAACGATGGAACAAAACCATCGAAACGAAGTTCTTATGAATTTTTTTTATTATTTTCGGACGGTGTGATAAAATTATCAGGAGAACTTGTAAAAAGTTCCACGAAAGGTATCTGAATCTACCGCTAAGGAACCTCAAGAAATTTATGCTAGTTCAGAACAATTTCAATATGTTTGGGTAAATAAAAAAATATGTAAGTGGAAATATTGATATGCTATAGTTATGAAAAAGTAAATCAATCATGCACTTCAAGATGCGGGTGTTCACAGCTTTCGTCTTGGCAGATCTGATTTCCATGGTATCCAAATCTTTTGTTTTGTTTTGTTTACTTTTACTTCATACATTTCCCCACAGATAAAAATCCAATGAATTAAGATCAGGTGATCTCACTGGCCAATTCCATGGTCGAAGCGCCTTATCCACCGATCGTCAAAAAGTCTGTCCAGTTCTGCGCTAACTTCTCTTATACATGTAGGAGCTCCGTCTAGTTGGTACCAACATTTTCAATATTCTTCGAGTGGCAGATAATCGTCGCGGCTCTTTACAGTATCCTCCAAAATATTCAGGGAGCTTCTGGATGTTAATGATTCCTCGTCGTATTTCGCATATCTCAAATTGTTCTCCAGTAACATGCAGAAGACATTTATTCGTATAAACCGTATACATTTCTTGAGGTCATTTGTGGCAGATTCCGATATCTTTCAATGAACTTTTTACATGTCCTGCGATAATTTTATCACTCTGTCCAAAAATAATGAACAAATTCATAAGAATTTCGTTTTAATAGTTTTGTTACATCGTTCCATCGATTTTAAGGTATTTGAAACTTCTGACGTGACGAAATTGTCAATATTATTTGAAGAATGTCACAACGTTACTGTCAAATAGTAATCATGGCCTGCTTGCAAAATATCGAATAGGAATACCATTCTGGAGGGACATTTTCATAAATTAATGCTCATAAATTCGAAACTTGACTAGTTAGGTATACTCATGATATACATAGATATAAAGCAAATTTTAACAGCTTTCTGAATTTGAAATGATACACAGGGCACTCGAAAAAACTGTATTTTTTACCATCCAACTATCACATCATATCGAATGGCTCAAATTTTCAAATATTAACGATGAACTAGGTCGCGAAGCTGAGGCTTTTGCAATAAGTAGCGGACTTCTCAGATTATAAATAAGCCACCAGGATTCCGGACCGTGATGAAGAATATGCTAGTCTTCTGGATTTATACCTAACAACCAATCCAGAAATTAACAGTCACCATAAGGTCTCCATTGGGTTTTTCTGGCCACAAACTCATTTTCAGTTGTGAGTGAATTACCGATAAATATTGGGGAACACTCTAAGCCCCGCAAAGAAATTTTCCCTGGCTAGATTTTTGTTTCACCTCTAATGATCCATCACCTTGTGCTTCTGAAGTCACGGAAGTTACTTTATCATCCACGGATGCATATATTCCTTTTTCAATGAAACGAACTTCTAACGACAAACCTTGGTTCAACAAAGATTGAGAGCATGATGTTGCCTCCAAAAATCTTGCCTAACAGCAGTGGCGCAAAAAACCCAGTGCCGAAAACCGAACTAGGCTCACTGATGCTCGCAACAGTTGTAAACTTAGAATAAATGAAAGCAAAGAACTTCAGAATCAGATAATTAGGGATAAACTGTTTGCCAATCCCAACGGGTCTAGATTCTTCTGATCGGTAGCTGAAGCCGTTAATCAAAACTTTATAAAATCCACAATTCCACCACTAATACAAGTTCAATTGCAATAACAGCCATAGAAAAATTAAATCTACCAGCTGAACAATTTGCGTCCCACTCCACAGTCGATTTTCTGGTAAAGGTTCCACCCACTATTTCCACAGCAGAATCCACAATGCCGGAAATTACTTTTCGATAACGTCTAGTAAGGCGAATTTTGAAACAGCTCAATATCAACAAGGCGTCTGCTTCTGATGAAGTGCAAATCATCGTACTTGAAAAGTGCGCAAATGAACTCGCACCAGTGTTTTGCAGACTTTTCAACCTGTCTTACAAGAAAGGGGTTTTCTCCTTCTTGTTGGAAGATTGCTAGCCTTCAGCCTATTCTAAAAAAGGGCAAGAAAAATCTTCCAAGTAACTATAGTGTGATATCAAGTGATATCAAAAATCATGGAGAAAGTCGGAAGCCACCATATCCTTAAATATTTGGAAGGCTTTAACACCTTGAGCGATCATCAATATGGCTTTCGGAAACAAAGATTAACAGGCGACCTTCTATTGTATGTCACCCATATTTGGAATAACGCTACCAGGAAACATGGAAAGTCAAGCTTGCGCTTGATATTTCTAAGGCATTTGACCGTGTGTGTCATGGGGGTTTGCTGGCCAAACTTCAATGCTATGGCTTGTTGGATCATTTCCGTGTATGGCTCTCCAGCTTCCTGAAAGAACGTTCCCTGCAAGCGGTCGTCGATCGATATCTCTTAAATACTTTTAACATCAATGCTGGTGTCTCCAACCCAACTCAACGACTTATTGGAAAAACAAGAATTCAATATATTGTTTTGCTGACGACAGCATACTTCTCTTGTCATTTCATTTGGATTCTAGGACATCTGTTGCGGATGCACATTCACCGGCAGCAGGAGGTTGCATATCTCAATGAGGATCTAGAAGTGATTTCGAACTGCGGTGAAAGTAACCAGGTTCAATTCAATGTTACATAAACCCAGGCATCGGTTTTCTCCAAAAAGATAAATATCTCCGAACCGGATTCTGCTTCGGTAAGTTTTTTGGGGGTTAAAATGGACACCAATATGTCTTGGCACAAATTGGCAGGAATTACAAAGGCTGCTTCTCAAACGCTTGGCACTGTTCCGAACCAGAAAACACTTTAGCAACTTTTGATGCTTTATAAAGCTCAGATCAGACCTTCTTTGGAGTATTGTCCTCATTTATGGAGCTCCCCCCTAAGCATACCCTGAAGGTGCTGGATTCCTTCCAAAAAGAGCTATTCGCCTGATTGGAGACGGGAACATCATGTGCAACCCTGATAGCCTGGAACATAGATACATTCACGGGAAGTGTTCAAGTAACATTCCACCAAGAACGATACATATCATGTATATCCGACGGACTGTGGATGCTCATCGTTTTGAGATTCAACTCAGTACACCTCAAACTTTACTGATTAAGAACTCTTTCATCTGGAGAACTGTGTTTTTGTGGAATAAACTCTGAGAACGTTTTTCCAAATGAATCGAATCTCCATCGATTCAAATCCAATGTAAATCATTATTTTCACTCTTAGAGCGCATTAAGGATTTTCCTGTAGTGCTTGTGTTTTGTCCTTAAACATATTACCTAACTCCAAATCAAATTATGGTACCATAGTACCATATTTCGAAAACGGTAACAGATAGGTACCGGAAAATATCAAGAGAAGTTGTCGGGTAATTGTTGTAGATTCCAAAAATAATATATACAGGGTATTCCATTTGTTCCGAAGTTGCACCTACTTTCTAATGGAAGTGGCAATACAGCATTGTCGAAAATATTTTAGTTGGGTAGAGAGTATCTGAATATGCTCTTCATTGAATTTTCAAAGTGATCCGGGGTCTGGTTCACCGTGAATCAGCCTGTATATATTCTCCGTCTGAATTTTTTTTTTCGATATCTTCCTCTAAGTACATACAAGTTAAAGAAAATATGGAATTGGAGGATGAAACTTATAAACTTCATTAACAGTGCACTCACCTGAACCAGCATGTGAAAGGAATCCTTTGTAACATTACCAGTCTGCAAATATTCAGATTTGATCTTTTCACTGATACTGTCTTTCAAATTGCTGGGTACAACATCATCATAGTGTAATATGTATGGAATAATTTCATTCCAGTTTTGATTCAAATATTCCATGTGTTCTTCAGAATAAAAATCTAAAACATTTATAAAGTTTAATTTGAGTGCTTTATCATGTAATGGTAACCAGATTGGTGTTGAAGAGTTAGTAAGGCAAATGTCTCATTACCAAACATTGATATCTGCCATTGGGGATGACAGTGTTACATGTAAGTGAAATTTTTTTCTCTTTCATACGAGTATACAATATTGAATCAGATATTATTCACAGGATTGTTACACGATATATAATACAAAAGAAGTAAAATTTCACTTACACGGAACACTGTCATCCTCAATGGCGGACATCGATGTTTCGGAATAATAGACTTGCTTTATTGCCTCTTCAGCAGCAATCTGGATACATTACAAGATGAAGCACTCCTGTGAATAGCAGTTGTTTCGAGAGTGTTTGATCTTACAGTTTGTGTCTGAAAGTTACTTCTTTGCATGATCTTTATACATATTTTGGAGTTAATTTTGAAATGAATTGCTTTTCTTTCTTTGAAAGATTCCATTAATTTTTTGTTTAACGATGGAGAAGTAGATAGCTAAAACATTTCTTTCCCAAAAATTATTCTCTCCTAAATATAAATTTCAATTTAAAGTTTTATTATTATGTATAATGCTATATTATAGAATATGTATCTGTAACCTATGCTGTGCATATAGCATTCTTGAGTCCAATGTGAATTTTCGTCAGAGGATTAACGGGTATTCTGCCGATTAACATTCCCGTTCGTATCAAACGTTGTCTTGACTGAAAATTGAATGTATTTGCAGAATTCAGTTCTCCGTTAAAAGTCGTCTTCAATTTCTAGTCAATACCGAGAACTTTTCAATATTCAAATTACCAGATTGATCCAACTACTGACAAAATTACGTCTTTGTTGGATATTTTCAGGAACTGTCGTCTATCTTGCTTTGGTGCATCTGTAGTATGTCCAAATTCTTCGTATTTTTTGTAGATTGTAATATTACTTCATGATCTGGGTGTACCTCATCGAATAATCTGCACACCACTGATTGACGTCGCATTATATCGCTAACACGAATCATGATTGAAATTATAAATGAAGGCATTGAAAAACTGTCACAATATCATAACTTTTGATTAGGTTCCACTTAACCGTACCTTCGCTGAAGTGTTGTCAATATAAATTTGAACTTTCTCGTTTTCAAAAGTTTTTAAAGAGGAAGAGCAAAAAACAAATATTTTAATTGAGGGACAAAGATCATATACAATGATAATGTACGGCAAGTTTTCTCTAATATTTACCTTCATATCATTTTTGTATTATTTATATTTGTTCGAAATCTTGTACATAGCTTGTAATCTTGGTATTGTTGCCCACCCTAAAACAATGACAACCAACCTTTGAGATACATTTTTGAATCATCGCCGCAAGGTTATACTGAAAATGGGTTGGTGCTCATAGACATTACATGGTGCTCATAAAAATGGGATGGTGCTCATGAAAAACCGGTGATGGAGTTGTTACTAGAAGATAAGTCACCCTGTATATCCCATTAAGCGCCGTTGATGCAAAAACGCAATGTTTTATTAACTTTTTTTTACAAAAGCAAGCACCAATCTTCTCATTTTTCTTTCAGTTTCATGTTTGCAAAAGGTCATTGGTGACTCATTATTTTTCTGTGGAGATCACATCAGGTTTTTCTTTTTTTCATACAACTTTCAAATTTGCGTAATTTCATTATTCAGTCATCCTATTCAAGATATCAAAACATGTTCATTTCTTTATTTGGAATTTTACAAAGGAAATATAGTTCTCATGGAGTGACTATGAAAAATCTCCATATATCTGTATCAAAAAAAATACAGTCATTCAAAAATAATGTTGCGTTTTCGCATCATTGGCGTAAAATGTTAACAATGGAATTAGAAATGTAGTGAAATAGAGATAAAGACAAAGGTGTAGCGCTTGTGAAAAATTGTATGAGTAGAAACAAATTTACAAATATAAAAAGAAACATACATTTGTGTGATAATGCTAAGCTAGAGAAAAATGATTAATTTGCTAAGTTACGTCCATTATTCGATGCTATAAATGAAAGGAATTTACAATTCGGACTGTTTTCATATAACCTTTCAATCGATGAAGAAATGGTTCCATACTTCGGCATACACTCTGCTAAAATGTTTATGAAAGGAAAACCAGTCCGTTTCGGATTCAAACTATGATGCCTCTGTTCAGAAGTTGGATATTTATTCCAGTTTATGCCTTACGGGAGCAAGAAATGAAAAAACCGAAATGGGTCTTGGAGCATATGTTGTTGTCATTTTGCTGAAAGTCGTTGAGAATCCTTCCTCACACAGGGTATTCTTTGATTACTTCTTTTCGCCCCATAAACTTTTTCATTTCTTAGTGAAAGACACATATGCAACAGGTATGATAAGAGACAACTGCATTTCGAATTGTAAGCTTGATTCAACAAGAACAAAAAAAAAGAGAGAGGATGTTTCTACTACAGATTTGATTCAAATTCAAAGTCATGTGTTGTGAGATGGAACGACAATTCCGTCGTGGCCTTCATGGCGAACAATATTTTTATAAATCCAGTAGTTTAACCTGTAAAGCGTTCTGACAGGAAACTAAGAAAAAATAAATAAATATACCGCAACCATTGGTGATAAACGAATATAATAAATACATGGGCGGCGTTGATCTACTTGAAAATGGAATCGCCAATTATCGCATTAGAGTGCGCGGAAAGAAGTGGTGGTGGCGGCCTTTATTTATTTATTTATGGGTGAACCCAATATTTGTTTACAATAAATTGTGTAACAATAAAAGCTTATACTATACTATACTAATTATTATAAATACCTTTATGTGTGTAACAAAAGACAAT
>WOGN01004102.1:0-14488 GCA_015342105.1 Leptinotarsa texana
TATTGTTAAGGGCAGAAATTGGCCCTTGAAACAAACTGAAAAAAGCATTATGGCCCGAAGTTTGGAGACTATGTCGTAGAGGATCTTTTTTTCATCACACATGACGACCCGATCCAAAAAAGAATCGTTTTGGTTCCGCAAAAGCAAAGAAAAACATACCTCGAAACGATCTTTCATGTCATGGGGCATTAACTTTCCAAGTTTATCGCCATTTCCAATACGTTTTGAACCATCAAAAACAGAAACCCCATGGGAGCTAACTCCCACTTCTTCCGCCATCCAACGCACCGTTTGTGATGGGTCAGTCCTCGTATTGGATTACCGATATAACTATCGCACTTATAACTGATGTGGAAAAAACTAATTTGCCATGGTAATTCTAAAAGATTTCCTAAGGAGACATAGTTCACAAATAAAATATGGACAATCATAAACCGAGCAAACTAAAAATGAGAATTGTTAGGCCTTTCATTTCCTAAATATAACCCATTCTTCATCCCATTATTGCTATCTTTTCGGGAATGTTAGAGCTATACGGTTGGTTGAATTAGACAAACGTAGGCATTTAAGGGATCGTAAACATATATTTTCATATCGGGACCATCAATGGCCGGATATGAATAATTTGCAAAGAAATGAATTAGACAGATTCCATTTGTTTGTTTTTCCGCCTCTATATCAGATAATATCAAAATAAGGCATAGGAATGTTTGATGCTGTTTCTTGTTTATGATTTGGTATGAACTTATGTCAATTGGATTTCCTCATCACTTTCATTTCAATATGAACATCTGGTTTCTCTCAAAAAATGGTGAACACATAAAAATGTTTTCCCATTACTTATTTAGTCTGTAGAAAAACATTATAAATTCGAAAAGTTACTGACTAATTTCACTTTTCAATGTTTTGTGTGAAGCACTAATTATTTGGAGCTAATTTTTCAGTTAGCCTTTTACTATACTTTATCAGGTTTTTTCAATTCAGCTCTGTTTATTTTTCAGATGATGGAACATTGAAAAACACCTATTTTTTCTCAAAGTAAAAGCTGAACTATAATAGTGAAAACAACCCCTTTCTACTTGTGATGCATTGTTTGGAACCTTTGGTGTAGTAATGAATATTACTGAAGTTTTTTCCCAACACCAAACCGTTAATTTGACACCTCGACACGTGTTTCGATCACCAAGTGATCATCTTCAAGAGGAAAACCAAACTCAGTTTGATCTTCCTCTTGAAGATGATCACTTGGTGATCGAAGCACGTGTAATGTAACACGTAACGGTTGGGAGTTGGGAAAAAAACTCCAGTAATATTCAACCCCTTTCTAGTAGAAGCTGAAGAGATGAACTTTTCAGGTTACGCTCAGAAAGCATGAGCTTTTTCAATTTCCTCAAGAACGACTCCTTTTCATATCAAAAACTTATGTATTACTTATTGTAACAAACTGGTGATAAGGGAAATCGGAAATCCCAATAAAATTTAAAAAAAGAATGAAAATATATTTATGAAAAAAACAAATCTTCGAGATCGTAGACCTACGGAAAACTTGGCAAATGTGAAAGATAATTATTCTTCATAGGTTTCATGAATACGGTATAAAAGTAATCCTGTTTCAACCAATATATTCAAATCCACAAGGAAACTGTGTCATCATTCAACTTGTGTGATGAATGAATAATCCGATTTTTATCAAATACGCTAGACAATTCAATCTAACTGATTCGCTTCAGAATGGCGACGGTTTAATATTTGTGTCAACAGCGATAAATAATATAAATGGTTTCAACTTCAATACGGGATATCCCATCACAACACAAAGATTTGGGTCAATGATAACTGAAATTATTCGTAGGAAGTGTATGCAAACTGCATAAACACTTTTCATAACCATTACTTCATATTATGAATTAAGTCCCTCCGACGCGTCTGTTTGTCTAAATTACTGAACAGATTTTCATACGGTTTTCACCAGTAGACAAAGTGATTCAAGAGGGAGGTTTATGTGTTTTTATCATTATTTGGGTGAATTATGACTATGTCTTGGTACAATCATGTCGCTGGAATTGCAACGGTTGCTTCTCGAAAGCTTGGAACACTGTTCCAAACCAGAAAGCTGTATACACCTGAGCAACTTTTGATGCTTTTTTAAGCTCTGCTCAGAGCGTCATTGGAGTACTGTTCTCATGTATGGAGCTTCGCACCTAAGCGTATCCTGAAGCTGCTGGATTCCATCCAGACGCCTAATTAGAGACGCGAACATCACTTGCAACCTTGATAGTCTAGCTAGAACATCGAAGAGATGTAGGGGATTTGTCTCTCTTCTATACATACTTTCATTGGAAGTGTTCAAGTGTACATTCGATTCCACCCAAAGCGGTACATATAAGAAATACGCCACGGACTGTGACTGCTCATCGTTTTGAGGTTCAACTCAGTATACCTTGAACTTCCCTATTTAAGAACTCTTTCATTTGGAAAACTGCGTTTATGTGGAACTTTTCTCCAAATGAATTTAATTTCCAGCGATTCAAATCCAACGTGAATCGCTACTTTCGCACAGGCACCGCTCTTAGAGCGCCTCAAGGATTTTCCTGTACTGTTTTGTGTTTTGTTTTTGAAAAAAACTGCAACCAAATGCAAATCAGAGTTGATGTTAATTTAACATTTCATTTTTTTAATTATCACTTGTTACCAGTTATAGTTAATTTCAACTTTGGTTTTCATAAAGAATATAATTTGATATCAAGGATAGCCGTAAGAGTAGCCTAGTCGATTCATAACAATATACAGTCTGTCAATTTGAAAACCTACCACCCTCTATTGTTTGAGCTTCTACAGACAATCTAAAAATATACGAAAACCAATAACTCCCATTTTCAAAAGAGACGTTTCATAGGCAAGGTTTTCATTAAATTACATCAACCCTCTAACCGGGGTTAAATGATAGTGAGTTGAGTGATAAATCATTTTTAAGGTTGTTCATAAACTTTTCGAAAATACTTTTCTAGACTTTTCTTTTTAGCAGTTCGTAAAAAATATGCTGAAAACTGAAAACAAGGTGATGTCGTAATACATAACGGTGAATGTTTAAAGTATTTTTGCTTTTAATATAAGATAAAATAATAAAGAAGCAAAATATTTCGTTCAAATTCATTATTAGAAAAAGATAGTTTACATTAACTAATACCTACTTGTATAGTAGTTGGAATGTTAGTTGAGGAGTTGTCAAACAATAAGGATATAAATGTCAATCACTAATTTGGTCGTTCTACGTATTTCGCCACATTTCACAAGGTGAATACAATCCCAATACCTTAGAAATAAAGAGTCTAGGTGGAGCATTCTTGAGTAGTAGTAGATGTTGGTAGAGTTGGTATTCTAATTCGTACTTAATCATGCCCGTGTGATAAATCGGGATGTGTATTAAAATTGATCAAACTCATATAATTGATTGATTTAACTAACAGTAGGTAATTGATCTTTCGATACTCTCTCACCATAACAAGTTGAAATAATGATTCTCCAATTACAAATATCCGTACAAATATGCCAGAAACTTCCGACTAGAACTTGAGAGATTACTAATTCAACACGGCATCAAATTGAAATGTTTTTCATTCAACTTCTAATCACATAAAGTTGTTATACGACTTCTGCATATCTGAGACTGAATTTTGTCCTTGATGCCGCTGCTGGGGAATTCTCCAACACTAATTACTGAATCTCTGGCTGGTTTATTAGGGTAATGTTACGTTTTATGGTTGCCGCAGTGGAAACGAATGTACCGTAGGTATCTTCTTTTGTTCATAGTGCTTGTCTGAGTTCGTGCAGGCATCGTCATGTGGTAAATTCAAAGCCAAATGAATTGAATGCTGCTGTTACAGCGTTAGCTGATTTCAACAGGTGCAAGGTACGAAGGGATTTCGAGAAGCATGTGGAGAATTAATCTGGAATAGATGTAATTTGAAGGACCAGACGTGGATTTGAAGCAGGAATGAAATGACGCGAAATTTGAGTATTCGGCATTGACGAAACTAATTCTACAGCACGTGCAGAATTTGTCAAAGCTATCAATACTGCATTCGAAACATATGTGATATATATCAAAATAGTCTCAAAATCTCGTCAGTTACATCAGATGTAAGTTAAGAAAGGCAGGACCGTTAATCTTTTGATTTGATGAAACAACGAACAACTATTGTGTTTTTCTTATAATGTTATCCAAATTAATACTGAAGAGCCCTAAGGCAAGTGTCTTACGTCGAAACATCGATATATACCAGTAAAGATGACAGTGTTCCATGTAAGTGAAGTTATTACTGTCTACTTAGTATATTGTGTAGGAAACCTGTGAACGATATCTGATTCAATTCGTTAACGAATGTTTGGTGTGAAAATTGAATAGATAAACGCTTTCTTTTATATAGAAGTATTTGTTTCCAAAGAATCTTTCTTTCGTGGAATCATGTTTATATGAACGTAGCTGTTTCAGGAAGGCTATTTCTTCCAGTTTGTGTCTGAAAGTTACTTCTATGCATGATATACACAGTTATGTATAGAGTTACTACCTTGAAATTGATTGCTTCCTTCCTTTCCCACAGTTTTTTGTATCATGATAGGGTAGTAGAAAACCAAAAACTTTCCCAAAAACTATTGGAACTTTTTTAAAATTGAGAAAAGGAAGATTAGACGAACTGACGGTTTGTTAGGTCATGAGAATTGTCATATGGTGTGTGCACGAAAAACGAAGGTTATGACATTTGTGATTGTGTGCTCATGAACAGTTTTTGTCAAAATAGGCGAAAATTTTCATCATCGTGTTATTTACAATGCCACGAGTGAATAGATCTAATTTTTTACAATAAAACCTCAATGAAATGCGGAATATTGCAAATATGCACTGCAGAAGAAAAATTAATCGCACGAGAAGATCGCCTTGTTTAATGTTTCCGCGTCTACTGTTCCTGCAATAGATCTTCTGTTTCAGCTCTCGACCTAAAGTTTTACTGTTTGTGAGTTGAAATCTACTAATGACTCAGTTTACTTTCCATAAATATCATTACACTACTAAATAGTCAAAACTATCGTATAGAAATTTTCACATATGCTAAGGGGACATACTTGAAGACTGACTTTTAATCAAATATATTCCAACACCCTTCCTAGTATTAGCCAGGGGAGTAGTTGTTTTCTGATAGACGTCAATCATTTAACCTACAGTGTAGGTGAGTTAAGACAATCCTGAACGAATTATTCTTTTAGATAATTTCATTAACAGCCACTATTCAAGTATGCCATCTTACTATATGTGAATTTTTCTTTCCTTATGCGAGGAATTTCGGGAGTCGGGTATGCAATTACCTCATTCATGGGCAGATGGGGCGATGACAAATATGCTGTTTGTCATTTGCTTGAGCCTAGTTCGAAGAATAATACTCTAAACGAAATTCAATTTTACATTCTGTGACGAATTCTGCACTGACACCTGTCGGATATAATCAAACGTCCGTCATGGTATTATCGAGAGGAGTAGTTATTTTCTTATAGGTGTCAGTACATAAACCTACTGTGTAGGTAATGAAAGACTGGCTTGAACGAATTGTTCCTTTAGATAATTTAACGTGTAATATTATATAAATATGAATAAGACAATAGTCAAGAAAGCTGTAAATTTATCTATTTTTCAAAATTTCGCAGGAAGTTGTTTCCTACAACACCTACAGCGTAGATGAGTTGAGAGTGGCCTGAAAGAATTGTTCTTTCAGATCATTAGTTCATCATATATAGTTTGTTTCTAAAAAATATGTCTCTTACTGATTTTATATCAATCTTTTCTTTTTCTGACACAAAATCTACTGCTAATCATGAAAATGACTTATCAACACTGGCCGTGTTAATACTTTCCAACTTCGTACTTGAAATAAACAATGAAGAAAATTACATAACCAAGGTATACAAAACATTCATCAATTTTAGGGAGGTACGAAGTTCGCTGATTCAACTAGTGGTTCATATTTCAGAAGAAATGTTGTCCTTTGAAAGCGAATTCATAACTAAATAACACTAACTAAATCGCTGAATATATTTCTAAACAATTCGGTTATTGGATTTATTCACAAAAATTAAACAAGGTGTAGATAATGATGATGACGATCAAACGGTAGCGTTCATAAATTCCGATAAATACTGCCGTACAATCTTGAAAAAAATTACAAAATAGTTATGAGATACAAAAATCAGCAGAAACTGTTTATCATGACACTACGGCGAAATCAAACAGCTTTCCATTGTAGTAGAAAGCTGTGTATGTTTTCATACAGTGCGGATTTGGAAAATAGCCCTTTCTCAACTGTTGAATAGGACTAAATATTATGACAGGAAAAGGCATCATGTTGAGTACTTTTTGATGTTAAACTAAAGTGTGACGTCACTTACCGTCGAAACAATTCTATAATTTTTGTTTCCACACCTCGTAAAATGGGTGGTATCATTCCATCACCGTGAAGAACGAATTAGCGACATTACTGCTCTTGCTACTAATTAACTGTGATAGAACTTACAGGCTTTCATTTTCCAATAGAGGTGAAAAAAATAAAGGGTGAAACCGGGATTGATACCTCACTTTTTGAAATAACCACCTAATTTGAAAAATATTAATTTTATACGAATAATTTCAATAATGTAGCTATCTCAATCCTTAATGTTGAATTATTATTATTATTTGTTTGACCTATCAAATAAAGATTTTGCAAAAACTAGCTTTTCATGGAATTTTTTTTTGAGGATAGATGCCTAGCTGTATGAATATTTGTCCCACCATGAAAATAGTGAGAAGGATTGATGCTGCAGACATCTATCCTACAGTCTTCCTCTTGAAGATGATCACTTGGTGATCAAAACACGTGTCGAGGTGTTAAAAATAACGGTTTTGTGTTGGGGTAAAACTCCAGTAATATTCAACAATTAGTTAATTGAAAGTTTGTAATGTCTTGTAGTACATGATCTTCGATACATATACACAATGTTCTCGATGGAATCCCAAATTGTCGGGACATTTCGTTTATCCCCATGGTTTTCTTGTCCATTTCATGTATGGATAGATAGATGCCCCTAAGGGCACCTATACCTCGAAAAATCAGGGCAACTATCCTTTCTGATAGGGATAGATTCCTAGGTATTTTTTTTTAATAAATTATAAAAAAAAATCTATTTGCACCTAGTTGTAGACTCAATAAACCAGTATATTGACGTAATAAAAAATATAACGCAATTTATCACTAATTATAAAGTTATACAACGCCAAATACTAACCTTTGAGTCTTTGACTTGTTTCTGAATGTCGTCGCGGAGATAAATACGCGCACGAGCCAAACCCTTCTACATCGCACAACTGTCCTTTGGTAAATGAGGTACGGGGTGACTGCGGCTCGTACTATAGAATTAATTCTTAGTCGCCAGTTCGGGAAGTTAGCTTTTTAGAATATGAGGCATCTAGATTATTTTCTAAGCGTAGGCTTAAAAATCAAGCTAAAACTACTATGTGATACTCAGATCGATCGTAGGGTAAAAAGTCAATTTAGAACTGCTCCTTCCACTCATTTCAAAGCTGTGTATATTTCTGAATTCCTCATTAAGAAACGAATCAGAAAATATTTGGTCACAACCACTGATAACGAAACGTTTACATTAAAAATGCTTCAATATAAGTTTGTGGAATTTCTTTCCTTCCGAAGGAAATTATGAGGACAAAAGACACATAATTAAAAACGTAACCCAACTTAAGCTGATCTCAAGTCAAACCTATCATAATCTAACTCAAACCCCAATCATCCATTTCATTTTCTCCCAGAAACTGTACATGTAATCTCAAAACCCGTATAACTTTTTTTAATATTCGTCATCGGGGATGGTCATGACTTGTGTTATTTCAGGATTAAGAATTCAAAAATATAAATGTCAACATAATCGGTCGTGTAGGCTAACGTAAATGTTAGCCTAATTACAGTATTAACATATTGGTAATACTAATTAAATTATTATGAAATTATCGAACGTTTTCAGGATAATTTCAAATAACAAATTTCACTATTGGTCCAACATGTTCAATTTCTACATTATTTGGTCTCCTTCTCCAGAAGAGCCTGTTCATCCTCAATCAATTGAAATTTTGTAATCATACATCGATTTTTTTTTTCAAATTAATCGAATTCGTAATTATTATTTTTTGTCGTTAATTAGACAGCACCATATAATAGAACCTAGAATTCTCTAAAAAATCATATCCATAGAAGGGTTCGTCACAAAATTCAACATAACCAGACTTGAGAAGATACAACAGACTCATTATCATGCATGTTTCGCAAATGAGCTGCCATTTCACATACGTATTAAAACTACAATGGGAATGTAGATTTAGATATCTGATATTCCTGAAAACATAATATACTTTCTCGCTCCTCCGCTTCGTTACCCTTTTGATGAGATGATAATAGACGCCCCGTTGGCAACGTTGTCGTTCTATTCCAACTAGAAATCTCAGTAAGCATGGTAATGACAAGTTATAAACCACCAATGTCGTCTGCAACCTCGGGGCCTGGATAAACATGACAAGATTCGCTTTAATTAAGTCCCAAAACCATCATTGTTTTAGAATCCGTCGTAATTATACATGTAGTTACACCTCCCACGGCTCTGACGAGAGCTTGAAATAAGATCCTGTCATCGCGGATTTCTGCTTGGTCAGTCCTCGCAGATCCTTGTTTGATCTCGGGGATGAGTTAGCTTGTGTGAAGCGAACAGAAACGAGGCGATCTGGATCTATTACCAATCGGAGTATGTCTGTGAAGTGCAACTGGATTGAAGTGGAAGTAGATTGACATATTAATTTGCTTGAAAGTCTGTAGTTTGAATAACGGAGAAGGGGTCAATGATCTGTGGGTTATTGACGATTCAGTTCTACAGGTGTTTTCAAATACTTACTGTATTTTTTGAGAAGTTCATACAGTCTTGTAGTACTGAGAATTGTAACTACAGACTATCCCATAGTTCAGAGAGACACGACACGACTTCCATCGATTCAAATCTAACTTGAATCACTACTTTCGCGTAGGCACCGTGTTTTATCTTTAAAAAACAGATTGAAAACACCTAGATAAAATTCTTGACATATATTATATAAATAATAAAACAAAATTGTTGTTACATTCCACGCCATAAATATTACTTATTTTGTTAGGTTTGTATTTCAGCAATAGAATACATTTTAAGGGCCTAATTGGGAATATTCCAATCGTGAAAGAGTCATTTATTTAGTTTTTCAAGGAAAACTGCCAATATGCTATATTTCATCGTTGATCAGATTGTTCGATCAAAAATGTTTTTTGAAAGTCAATTGTTTCATCAATTAATATCGTCACGAAACATAAATCTGTCAAAATGAAGGAGAATTTATTAAATTTGCGGAATGGATGCTTTACAGAAGAAATTTTGCTTGCCTATTTTATAATACAGAAATATAACACAAAACTTTATTCTAGCTTCTTTCACATCGATAACAGACGTCTTCCTGCTTCCGCAATACATTTTTACACGTTTTGTCACACCCCGATTGTGTTGACTTCATCATTATTAATTAATAGTCTTGCATGGAAAAATAGGTTGTTATTTATTTTTGCAGACATCTTGGTTAGCTTCAGTTGTCCAACAAATCAGAATGTTTGCTTTTTATAGTTGTGCGTTTTCATAGCATGTGGATTGATTAGAACTTTACTCATGTTCAATTTGAAGAGGACTGTAATGGAACTAAATACGCCTAGGAAGATATATGTTTTTTGCTCGACAAAATGAATGAAATAAAAAAAAACATATATTTTGTGGTCACATTTCAAATACGCAAAGGCTGCTTCACAAACGTGAAAATATGTCGCTTGATCTCGACTTGTTTTTCGTTACGAGAATGAAGATGATGGAAGAAAGAAACAATTGCTTCATTCAGTGACCATTATAACTACATTACGTGAAATTACAATTTTTTCAATTTACATTACCTGCTCATGAGCTTAGAGTTCAGTTTATTAATTTTCTTCCCGCTTTACTTCTTCGCTTCATATCAGTGACTTTGTTAGTGACTTATTAGTTATTCTCTAAATTCCTTTTAACATTTGTCGATATTTGTTTTTGTACATGGTAATAATCATAATAATTGCAAACAGAAAGAGACTCAACATATTTTTCTAGTTCTTGTACTTTTGTTTGATTATTTCACTGAAGTACTGTTGATAGTTTATGTGATACTGATTCATCGTTATTGTCTATTATCAATATTTTTTCGTACACTTATTTATCCGAATTTTTTACTGCTCAGCAAGAAAATGAGGGAAAGAAACTAGAGAAGTTCGTAAAACTTACAACGGTAAAAGACTAAATCAGCATTGAAATAATGAAAAAGATAAAACATTGTAGAACTGAAATAACTAGTGTAACAGAAGACATTTAAATAGTTAACGAAGAAAAAAAAACTATATGATCATGGAATGAATCAAATCAAGCAAAATTGAAAACAAGAAATTACCAATAAAATACAGACATTCGTGTGTGTGGTTTCAAATAGTGAGTAGTTGAATGCAATGTATTGAAAGTAAGCTTGAACCATGTGTCGAATAGGTAGAGATGGAGACAAACTCGAATATTCCGGGAAAAATGAAACTTTGTATATTCGCAGAGGATTCACCGCCCTTTCAAAAGAAATTTTATTGATCAACAAAAAATGAAAAAAATTTGAAACTAGCCCCTCACATAGGCATCGCTCTCACCAACTTAATACGCGAATTCTCACTTCAATTCAAAAGTGAGTTAAACTTGAAAATAAGGCAAAGTTGAGAATGAGTCCTAATTTACTTTCTAATCGTTCGAGACTATTATTGATTAAGTACTTGTGATGCACTGTTTGGAACCTTTGATATAGTAATGAATATTGCTGGAGTTTTATCCCAACACCAAACCGTTATTTTTAACACCGATCACCAAGGAATTGGAAGGAAGGAATCTAGAGGAAGATTAATCTTGAAGATGATCACTTCAACCAAACTGTTATTTTTAACACCTCGAAACGAGTTTCGAGTAAGATTAATCTTGTCCTTGAAGATGATCACTTGGTGATCGAAACACGTGTCGAGATGTTGAAAATAATAGTTTTGGTATTGCGATAAAACTCTAGTAGTTTTCATTATTGATTATGCTGAAGGAACGTTATAGAAAATGGTGAAGTCTCTCGGATTACTCCAGGACAATAACATGTTGATACATTGAATAGAACAAATAACATGGTTCAAACAATTAGTGCCGATAGAAGTAGTCTAGTTAATCGAGTTCGTTCAGTTTTGAAAGTAATGAGTTACTAGTAATAATAATGCGATACTTTGAGTCTTCTTTCACCCAAAGCTGGAAATTGTTATTATGGTTCAATATGGAAAGAAAACGCATGAAATATCTCAAAAAGGTAATAGGGACTTCCCAAAAAATGTGTGACGAACAATAAACATTTAATTGAATCTCATATCACACGGGTGTGAATCCATCAAACAAGAAAATATCTCGTAAATCCGCACAAGCCAAACCGTATCTAATTTTACGGTATAGTTTTATTACCCTCAGACACCCTTGCCGTTCCTTGCACCGAACGAATCATCGAATTAAGTCTTACGGGGGCGAAATAAAATACTAACGTGTTTACCTGGCAACCGAATTACGGCTTGTCTTGATTTTACGACGTTCGGTGAGAATAGAAAACCGAGCAACTGTCTACGGTCTATGGAAGACCGCTGCTCATAATTATTGCATTAGATGGAATGGCTGCAGTCCCTCGTCGTCCTCTTACCCCAAATTAAAGCCGAAATGTACAGCTTGGCCGCCCCATTATTGCAGATAAGATTGTGGGTTTGGTCTTTATTACGGCTTGTCCTTTTCAATTCTACACGAAAAGTGAGGATAATCTTGAAAATATTCTTGGATTAATATTCAAGGAAAACTGTACATTTCGGTAGTACCTCACGATATGAGTCAAGGTGGAAGAGTTTGATGCGAACTCATCCATATTCTGGATGATCACGGAGTAGGCGATTACTATATTGAACAATTTGATCATCAAACACTGGAGAAAGCGTTAATTATTGTCATCAGAAACCATAGGGACAAACATTTGAATATTAATTTTTATATTCGTCTCTTTTACAGAAAGGTCAGATCTTCATAGTGAATGAAGTCTGACCCAATGTTATCATCATGTTTCAGAAAAAAAATTACACTCCATCTGTCCTCAACATCCTAAACTAACTGAAAAATGGAAAAATATGCTCAAAATAAGTGAATACTTTGTCAAAAATGAATTTACTTAAAGTACATGAAATTCTGCTTATGTATCAGCAATTATCTAACTCACTACGTTGTAGATCCCATAGGTAAAAGGTTGAGAAGGCTGGAGAATGAAGGTATTCCATCTTACCAAAAGTTTATCAAGTCCGTAACTGTTGCTATATTTTCATTTTCAATGGTGGTTATAGAAACCAAAAAAACCGGCATACATATCACCATTTATCAATAATATTTGTTGGAAATAACCAAGGTAATTTCACTTCGTAAGAGGAGGATTTCAACGAATAACTTTGTAGACAGAGAGCAAACACCTAACAAAACTATTCTACGTAACAAAACTACCATATTATTGATCCTGAAAACTGATTTGCCTTTAACTATATCTTCAGAAAATAACGGATTTTTCTCTCCAACTTTCAGAACAGTTGTTAAATTGTAAATTTTAATACAGAATATCACACTGACGTTTTCTTAAAATTTTCCATCTCCATTTTGTAGCAGTAGTTTGCCCTTATATTTGTCAGGCAATGAAGTTAAAGAAGAGGTTAAGAAATTTAAATTATACTTTTCCTTCTATCAGTTTTGAACACCTAGCGATAAACTTGTAACTTGATCAAAATCATATTTGCAGGACAAGTCAGTACCCACCTTGAAAATTATAGAATACTAACACAGACAGTGAAAACTATGAATATATAATTGTGAGGATAGTTAATGTAAATTGATGAAACAATTGCTGGTAGCATAATGTTGCTAAATACCTATTTTTTTGGTTCTTGAATTCTTTTCGAAATATTTATTTTCTTAAATTAGACGTTGGTAGAATATATTTTGGGGTTTCTGCTAGGGACGTGATTCATAACGCTGGATTTTTTCTTGAGAAGGTTTTGATCTGAGTAACAAAACGACTCATTATCACTGTTATCTTCTGAAACTGAACAAGACCTCAAAATATTCATATGATTCGTGTTTTTACTAATAACGATTTCTATATCCTGTAAATCATAACTTACAACACAGGGCGAAAACTAATCAGGAAGGTAGTGGTTAATTAATTAATGAAAACTATCTCAAATTAATATTGTGGAGAAACCACATTAAAAACACCTTCGTTGATAAATTTCACTAAATTATTTCAGTATTCTTATGCGGATATATGGTTTTCTAAATCTGATATTTATAAATAATAGTCGGTTCAAAAAAACTATGTGACGGACATATTCAAAAATGAAGTATCTGACAAGTGAAATCAACGTAATAATATTAGTGTTTTATAATATGAGCTAATGATTGATGTCGATAATAAAGACGATGAAGCATTACCCATTATGAAATATTAATAAAGAATGGGGTTTAATATAATAGGACTGAATAAAAAAAATACGATTGGAAAAATATCTATGAGGAGCTAAGTAATATATAAAACGTATAAAACGTTTATAGTTGTTCCCGACTTTATGACATTTAACCGAACATTTATCTAGCAAACGCCATGAGAACAAAATCGAATTACACCGATATTATCGATTGATTTTATTTCCTACCTACCTTTCCCGAATCATCTTCACTTTTCACCGTCCTTTTCGGATTCGATGCTCGCTATCCGCCTCTGTGTGATGAGGCCAAGAAACAGGAAGATGGACAATTTACGCTCCAGAGACAGGATCGACACGCAGGGATCCGGGATATTCAATTTCTTTACGCATTCTCAAACGTAAATTTGTCCTAGGATTTCGGATGAAAAACCATAGGCGCATCAAATGGAGAACACCAGTTTTTTTAAATATTTTCTATTTATTGTTATTTGATAAGTGTTGTTTCACTTGTAAAATCATGTTTGGCAAATGCTTTTGGACGTAAGGCGGGCCATGTACATCCATAATATGAATCTTTGCTTTTGAAATGAAACATTCGATACATTCTAGTAATTAAGTTCGGAACTGTATGCTAGCCTATACTGACGATAAGCAACACGGAAGGTGGTTGCAAAGTCATACAATATCAATATTTCCAATTTCAAGTTTCTTGGTGCTTTTTAAAAGTTTATTCAAACATATTGAAATTGTTCTGAATTCGTATAAATTTCTTGAGGTTCATTGGCGGTAGATTCGGATACATT
>WOGN01004104.1:0-13261 GCA_015342105.1 Leptinotarsa texana
TCGTTAGTCCTTAGCTCGCACAAGTTTCTCAACTTCTGAGGGTTGTCGTTCGTATGGGGGCGGCAGCTGATTAACGGAAAAACAGATTTTAAACAGAGATTTTAAACAGAATCTAATATAATCTAAATTTCATTGACTAAACAAATATCAGTTAGGTAATTTATAAACTTGGAGGGATTGCAACCTTCCTTCAGAAGTTCGGCAGGAGTTGAAGGAAATCCATGTAGTTTTCGATGTCGATTGTAAGCTTTGCTTTCAATTAAAATATGTGGTTAGGGGGTAGTGGCATATTTCGCTGGTTGGTTCTTGGGTTTTATCTTTTATCGATCAGGTGGGAGTGTGTAATGCGGGTGTATCCAAGGCGTAGTATATATTTTTCGAGGGAGTACGGTCTTTTTCACTTCGGCCAGTTACGATTTGGAGAGATTCCACACAGCTTGACATATACTGATTATCATCTCTTTGAATATTTCTTCGAGGTCAGTTCTGGTTATTGGGTGGAGTTCATCAATATCCGTTGCATCTTTAGCTAATCGATCGGCTATTTCGTTTCCCTCTATACCCATGTGTGATAATGTTATCCATACGAAGTGAGTCGTTTTATTCTGCTGTTGAAGACGATGAAGTTCTTTTTAAATAAAGATGAGGATCGGATGTGAGGGATAGAGTTGAGATATTGCGGTCATTGTGCTGAGGAAATCTGTAATGATAACTGCTTTTCCATTGTAAGGGACCTTGAATATTCTAATGCTTTGAGGGTGGCAATTATTTCTCCCGAGAAAACTGAGGGGGCCTTAGAGAGCTTGTGGCATGTGGCATATCCAGACGCGGTGGTGAAAGCTGCGGCAGTTTCATTTTCTGTTTTTGAAGCATCTGTATACATGTGACTCATTATTTGATGGAAGTTTTTCTTGATGACTGTTTGGTTTGTTTCGGTTTTATTGAAAGGAATTAATGATTTGTTACAATCTGGTGGCTTTACTGTCCAAGGCGGAGGTGAAATAGTTTCACTTCGGTAGGTGTCTGGAAATTGAAATTGAAGTGTAAGAAGTATCTATTAAGTCTTTCATAGAATGGAAGATCTGTATTTTTCTTCTGGTTATACACCATTCTTGTACTGGTAGTAGGTTGTTCTTCAATCAAATTAAGTACTGCTTTCTCAAGCTGTGGTGTTCGTACTTCTCGATGGCGACCACAATCCTGCGTTCTTTTGTCGAATGAACCATATTCTCGTAATCGTTGATGAAGTTGAGCAAATATTCTATGTTATGATGCTGCCGTTGAGGACACATTTCAGCATATCTTCTAGAAGCTTCTAACCCATGCCCCTGCAACAGACCGTAAACGTAATGCATATCAGTCATTTCCTCATTTGTGTATGCCTTTTTAATAACAAGTGAATTATTGAAGTATGAAATCAAGAGAACAGAACAACAACACACAATTAGTATCAATTTAATTTCGAAAATTCACAAACTGACAGTGTCATACCAATTTAATTGTCACTATCGCTAATAGCGACCTACTAGATAGATCAGTTTCGTATTTTGGCATTTATGACGATGTATCTCTGTAGTTGTTCCTAAAATAATTTTTTGCTGCGAACTGGTTCATTTTGGGCAAAAAACTCAAGAGACATTTTTCATTTATAATAAAACAGGCTATGGGAAATAAATCTTTAAATGGTAAACAAAGAATAAGACAAAAAGTTAGATTGGAAATAAATTTTAGGGGTTGCGTTTTCCACCCCTTACAAACATGGGGTAAACCAAATACATTTCTGACAAAGTGTCTTTTTGGTAGTACAAAACGTCAGATCGATTTCAATATTGTAACATTTTTAGTGCTTGTGAAAAAAATTGTTATACAAATTTTATGTACCCCTTTTATGGGGATGTATCTTAACAAGGCATGCTCCAATGAAATTTCTTTGTATGAAAGATCCTACCTTTTTTTGATGTTTTACACTTATTAAGTTACACTCTGTATACAAATTTTCGTTTTTCACCGACTTGAATATGTATGGCATTTTTTTGTATGAATCATTTCGCCTTTTATTTTATTGGTTATTCCACTATACTCCGTAAATGTTTCATAACGCCTTGTTCCAGTTCTATTCGGCTTTTATTAGCTGTTACGGCGCCCGAGGGCTTATAGCAAAAACCTCCAAAAGCAGTAAATTCTAAAAATGTTCGCAATTTCGTACAGAGTTCATGTTTTCGAATGGATTTCAATGTCCACTCTGTGTTCATCGTTTTTCAAATCCTTTTAGCGCTTAGAACAAATTAGATCTTATGACAAACATTAAATTATCGGATAATTGATAAGCGCATCCGCGACATTTTCCCCGTTGTTCGGGAAAGTTAGCTTAGACTAAGGTAATTACTGTGCGATTTGCGTTAGATATATGATAGTATTAGCACAAATCCTTTGTTACTACATGGCGAAGCGAACTTCAACATGATATTCCGGAACACTATGGAGAAGAAGAGTTCTGAAAGTTTTGTCTTACTTCTGTTAACATCTCAAAAAAACGAAAATGAATATTTATGTTTTACTTTGATCTTGGGAATACCCGCTACAAATGCGATAGATGCAAATAAGAGCTTCTTTAATTCCCTTCTTCCCGTTTGTTCCAGTATTTTCGAAAAGTAATTTTTAATCTCCCGGCAAATTAGACGTTGAAGTGTCTCCTGAAAATCCTGTTCAATTCGACTCCTGATTGTATAAAAATAATAAATATTTTAATTTCAATTTTCAACTCCAATTTATTCATTCAGTTGAATAAATAAATTACATGAACAACAATTTTATACTTGTGAAATTGCCGTCGTGCAACTAGGTCCCTTTCGGAATCCCGACTGAATAGAGGGTAAGATTTAAGATGTTCAGATAGTTGACTAGCTAATATTTTCTCAAACAATTTAGATAATCCAGTCAAAATGTTTATAGGCCTAAATTCAGAAAAATGTGAGAAATTTTCGTTTTTTGGAATAGGGTAATAATAGCAAATTTCCAAGTAGAGGGATAGTTAGATGACACATATTGTGCATGTATTGTGTTTGAAAATAAAATAACATCGAACCAAAAAGTTGAAAATGTTTTTTTACGCCCACGCTTTTTTCACAATAATACTAGTATTTTTCGTTCGTTATTGTTTTAAGCTTATTTTTAACATTGTAGTTCGATATTTTTTACAAGCGTGTTTTTGAGTCTTTTTGAATTATATTTATTTCATTTGAACTTTGGAAACAATCAACCGTATGCTGATGAAAATGATATTTTTCGATTCCGGGTAGGAAACCAGTAATTCAGCTACCAAGCCCAAGGAAGGCAGCAGGTTCGTTAAGGAGAGTTACAAATAAGGTAACAGACGCGCTTGTTAATGAAGAAATATAACTTTTTTCAAATGAATAAATACATGTAAAATGAGTTCGAATTATATCAAGTAGGTTACCTACGTACAGCGACATCTGCCCGCGAATAGATCAAGTAATAATGTCGTGAATTCTGCCAAATACAGATCCCATGCATTCAAACGAAAATAGATATGAAGTGAAAAGAAGAGTTACAAACAAACAAACATACATGCATACATACATGTGACGCTATAGTTTTTCGTAGTGTATTCCAATCCAAACTAGTATATTGATAGAAAATATTTATTGATAGCCCTCCTTACAAGTATGCCCAATTCGGAAAACTGAAAATTCAGGTTCTCATTTTCTAGCTGAATGGAGGTATCGTTTGAACCCCTAATCCTATTTGAGATTTTGAGGTTGAACCTCAATCCGCTGAAAGAGTGGAAGTAACAAAACTGAAAATACGAGATATGTTTTTCCAATCGTTAACATATATTCGAGACGGATACACCAACATAAAAAAATAAAAATAATCGCTTCGTAGCCCATGAAATTTTAACATTTTTGAACAAGCTTCTTATGTGCAAAAAATTCTAACATATACCAACTGCTTTCAAATATCATACCTCAGTGATAACCGTATTAAATGATGATCCACAATAATGAATCAAGAAACCCCTTTTTCACCCCCTCAGCACATTCATTCACGAAAATTATCTATGCTTCGACTATCGCTTTAATTAGTATCTGATGCTGCTCTCTGACACCAGGATGTCAGTTCATTCAGTAACTTCGTAAGTGGCACTAAACATCATTATAATGTAGTCGGTTTATAGGCAGCAAATGGACGTATCGGTTATTAAACATTCAGGTAATTGAGCATTAAATACTAAATTCAGGCAGATGCACACTAATTAGGGGTTTGAACTCAATGCACTATCGATTAGAATATATCAATTGAAAAATTATGTGGAAGTGCTGATTTCGTAATGAAGGGTTCTTTTACCTGGTTGAATTTTACACATACGAGATGAACCGAGTTTCTCATAGATTTCTGAAGAGTTTCATTGTACCAGTACTTGATATTCTGGTCCTAGACATTCTCACAAAGCCTGATTTCGCGGAAAGGTAAACTATTGTCGGTTCAGTTTTTTCATCAATTTTTTTCGAAATGTCTTCGAACCCCCAAAGTTGAACTTTTTTAAATCTCAAAAAATATCGTCACTTTCTTAAATTTTTCAGGAAATCGTCATAACTTACATACACTATGTTGCTTTACTAACAATAGCACACTTGTCCCGTCACTGAATTTAGATTTCAAGTCACCGGATACGGATGCACATCTACAGGTCATTTCTAGTTGAAGTGAACGTAACCAGGTTCAATTCAGTGCCTCAAAAACCCAGACATCAGTAAAAGTTACGTTACTTAAGCAAGACAGATGTCATCACACCAGTCAGGTTGCCTCTCAGCTCGCTCAGGCAACCAGAGTGCACCAAATTGTCACGTGTCACCAAAGTGTCACTGTCACGCAGCTCGCCAGTTCATCAGAGTGCACGCTTCTGCATCTAAGAACTTCGTGGCGGCAGATTTGAATTTTCTGTGGGCATACATAATTGAAGCAGACAACCAGGAAATACAGGAAGTAGGAGTTACGTTACTTCAGCGAGACAGATGTGGGCATAAATAATTCAAGTGGACAAGCAGGCGTATACCACGAGACATACCACCCAGTTACGTGGCGCTGAAACATGTATCGCGATTTTGTTAATTTTATAGTGACAATATCACATTGTTACATAATTACTATGACGCTTTCCCCATGAGTTTGACAATAATCGACTACACTGTACCACTAAACTCAACTTTATTTCACTTCTACACTGACAATACAATCAAACACTTCAACTGAAACTTGAAAGTAATATTGAACTGTCTATCGCCTTATTAGATCATTTCGTATCGCACTGTCAACTATACTTCATCGATATGTGTGTTGGTAGTGCTAATATATGGTAATAGAAATGTCTCGAAGCCGATAGGGAATCACTAGAAATCTATCATAGCGCTGCGTCATCTAGAACAAACGCGAAGCGCTAGTCGAGTTGAGCCCGATCTTGGCCAAGTCACAATCGATTTATGACGTCCAGCGGCGGCCAGCATTTTTTTTCAGAGGAAGATTCACAACAACACCTTATAATTTTGAGAGAGACCACAGGAGCAAACTTCTCGTTTGTCGACACGCATCTCTTTTGGGATAGAAACATACATCAATCTCAACCGGAAGAATGCTCGTTGGAAATATTAATTGGTTCATCCCAAACTGTGTGTCTTGTTGTAAAGTCAATCAACTCCGGAATTAGTTGAAGTTTTTTCTCTCCGCGAATTGGTTGCCTCCACATACAAACTCCGTGCCAATTTCCCGAAAGTTCCGTTAATTGGAAAAGTAACCGCAACACGAGGACACAGATCTCTGTCCGACATATTGTATGGCGAATGTAGTCTTATCGTCGTGTTTGAGAGAGACGGAAATCGATGAACTTTGTTCGTGGTATATCGATTCCGAAATTAGTTCGAAATCTTTTTCGGCAGGTTTTGAGATATCAGGTGAAGTTTGGTAAATCAAAAAAGTTTTTGGGAGTACCGTTCGCAATACATAGAGAAAACAGCTTATCTGTGATATTCAACAAATCAACAAATAGTTGGGTCAGATATAGCCTAAATGAGCAATATTTTGTAAGATTTTTTGGCTGAAAAAAATTAAATTGTATTGGTAAATTTCCATTTAGCTCTGTAAAATGACTGCGTTAACAAAAAAAATTTCAAAGAAGAGTATTTATTCAATAAATTATTCCATTTCCAGTCTGAGGAAGATAAAAATAACCAAAAAAGAAACCGAATATTCTATTTCTACTCCAAGAACACTTCTGAAATTAATTTCATCCTTTATATGATAATGAAATATTTTCACAAATATGAATTTCTTAGAAATGTGAATGTAAAAAAATCCGATATATTTAATGGATTAACGGGCTCTCTCAGTCAAAAAACAAAATCAAAATTCTGGTCTACTTTGCCAAAATTTCGCTTCTAATGGGAAGCTTCTTCAGGGCCTATAATATATTGGGTTGTGGATTTTTTGTCACTGAATATCATTACAAATTATACTAACAGTAAAAATGAGTGAAAACCATTGAATGGAACAAATGAATTGATGAAGATTTGACAAAAGCCACACCTTCACATAAATGTCATTTTTCAATGGGCATGATGATTTGATGATCTTTAACTCTAAAGAGATAGTTATTGATTGATACGATTTTCATCATATATCCAGCGAGCGCTTTCGATAGCAGACTATGCTACAATTCCATGGCTATATTCAAACTGAACGTTTTATCTTCTCATTTGCTCTTTTATACGGTTAGATCGACTAAGTGAATTTGTTGATGTTTCATTAATTAGGGTATTTTTCCTCCCCTTTCGGGTCGGGTTACATCAGGTAATATCCTTTGTGTTGGTAATTTGAATGATTTCGTGTTATGAGACATATACAATATCTGAATACTGGCAAATATTCATCATCTGCTTATTCAGAGGTCCCTTCTTGGCCGATTTTTTGTTTGTGAATTGTCATAAACAATGATTTCATTGCCATTTCTGAAGAACATCAGAATTCAAAACTGATGCTATTTTCTCCTCAAACTCTTTTCTCAAATTATTTCCGTTACACATTTACTTGTATTGTAAAAACCTCATCTTTTTGAGAGGATTTCGCCAAATTACGTCATTCGGGTCATCCACAGCTTCCAATTTTCCAAACAATATTTAATCAAGGCACATAACAGTGTCATTCCACAAGATAAATTGAGACACCGGCCGTAATTGCTGACTCCTCTCCAGGCATTTCGGGGCAGCAATATCGTTTCCGTAAGAAAAGGCATGTCTGGGTTGCCGCAGGGGATGATCAAATTCGGATGAGATACGAAGAATCATCAGCTACGTACCCTTATCAGTATGGGTGAATAGAAAATTTGAATCTATGATTTTCAAAACTTTTCACAAAAACACATCTCTTTTTTTCACAAATTCAAGTGGAGTGAATACTTCTTCAGTTAACTTTTTCATGAATTGGTGGACTTTCAAATCTTTTTCGTTTCATGAATTATTTATTGTTCAAAAATATATCGGCTTTATCATCAGTTATTTTTTGGAATGGGTTTGTATGGAGTTTCAGAAGAGAAAGTTCTACGTAAATATATTTTTTGAAATAGAACTACCTCATCTGTCTATGGCTTCTTAAAAATCAGAGCTATCATTTGTAATTGAATTGCTTTTTATTCAAAAATATATACCTTTTTGAATTATAAGTACGTTCTTTAACTTCTGATACAAAACGTTATTAAATAAAACAGAATCACCGACATTGTGAACATCACATGTTTCTACTTGAAATTCAGAGTTTGCATTAGCACTATATTTAAAATATGTCAAAGGAAACATACATCCTGCCTGTATAACATATTTCAATAAAAACCCAAGAAATTATACTGTATATATAATTTTTGAAAACTATCTTTGACCAATCCAAAGTTCAAAACTCCATGTTCATTCAGTAGCTTCTAATATTTATGGAAGTGATATGTTATAAAAATTGTTCGCCTAGGCTGGTTGAAACGAATTGATTTTTTAGATAAAAAATTATTCGAGACAAACATTTTTGAAAACATGCTATGAAAAACATGCTTTTAAAAAACTTACTTATGTCAACATCCACCTACATATTTGTATTTTTGTTCATCTACACATATTTCATATTTATGGAAAGTGAATGAAGATCATTCAAGGTCAAACCCAAAACACTACCTCAAAGTCACTTTGTCTGCGTCATGTGATGTAAGTCAAGGTTGTTCAAGGTCAAACGCTCTTGAGTTTGATCTTGAGTCACATTGGATACTTCGTGTGACGTATGTAGTGGTCTATGTTCAAAGTCCGAATCCTTAAATTTCCGAACTAGCTGCGTGAATCGATGAAGGTCGTTCAAGGTCAAACCGAAAACACCATCTCTACGTCGCCGTGTGGCACGGGTCAGTCTTTCAAGGTCAAACTCGAAACATTCCTTGAAAATCACCTTGGCAACTTCTAGAGATCTTTCAAGGTAAAAAGTGGTGGAGGGAGGTTTCAAAGTCGGCATAAACAAACTAATAATTTATGTCTTCCATTTCAATTATCGTTGGACATGTTTCTCGGTCAGTTTAGTTCATTTAATCCTTCATTGTTGCACGTTTCTTCTTTACAACATTTGTTTGAGCACCATCAAACTATCTCCAACTTCTGCGGTATTGTAACTCTTGCCATATCTACTTCATTATTCTTAGTAATCTTTTCAGCAAATCTTCAATCCTATATCCATATCAGGGGGTCATAAAAATCAATAGTCCATAGGTCCATTAGACCTATATATTCACTGTTCATACACAACACAATTAACTTGAAATGTCGTTATTAGTATTTAAAAATGGCCACATTGCACATCACATTAGGTAACGGATTTATCCCCCTACCTATAGCTAACACGTTTGATATTTTGCATAGAGTATTGATCACAATTTTCACTCGCTTCGAAATGAATTATCGCTTTGACCCAAAATTAGGAATTGCCACCGTAAGTATTGACTTTTAATTCGCCAAAGCTAGGCTTCCTTGTAAACACCATTTGTTTCAAAACTTCAAACTGTTCTCGAGCAATTAAAAGTATTCGAATCGAACAACTCCCTTTTCAAAACAACTTTCCAACGAAGTTGACACATTTGTGAATCCGGCTTGAAATTTATCACTTTTGAAGAATTCCTCAAATCTGCTAGAGGCGAATAATCTGGAGTTTGCTGAATTATTCTGTTTCTTCTGAAACTCGCCCACTTTCAATTATTGTATTACACCAGTAAAATTGCTAGTTTACACCTCAGTGAATAAAGTAAAGAAGGCTCCTTTTCCCTACAACATTTGTAGGCATTTTCGATTATATAACGTTAGCTACTCAAAAATACTAGTAATGATATAAATGCTGTACAGAATTTGTTTTATTATAGTGACTTCATGATTGCCTTTTCCATATTGGAAAATGTTGGGTTATTATAGTAGTTTTCAGGCATCAAAGTCTGAAAGTTCAAAAATAACTATATAAGATGGTTCAAATCAAACAGCAGATGGAGAAGCCAGAAGGTTCAAGAAAAAAGCTTCTGTATATTGAAAAATGCAACAAAATATTACTCAGAAAAGTTATTGGTGTGAATTATTCAAGTTATACAAAGTCGTGGCCTCATATTCAAATGTTCATCATTCGGTTCCATGTGATTAATTTTTTATTATTCATATTTGTTTATATTCGAAGTAGTCATAATCAAATTTACTGCAGTTTTAGATAACTGCCAACTTCATGTTTATTGCAACAACATTAAAAAAACACTTAAATAACTTTTCAATAAGGCAAGTGCTTGAATAAAATTTGTATTTCATTTTCTTGTAGAGATGTTTCAAATATGTTGAAACAGATCCTAAAAAACTTACCAAAACTATAGCACAAAATTATCCAAGCAACTGAATGAACACAAAACAAAACTGTTGTATAAATTCCCTACAAGTTGTTTTCAACATCCAGTTGGCAATATTTCTGCAATCTTATAAAACTCTTAAATTCCAGTGGGAGGCTGGTCTTTGTACATTTTTCGTTTATTTAAGAAAAAATATAGCGCTATAAAATATGAGGGACAAGGAGACCATCGTGGATCAGCAAGTCATCAACATTTATCACCCAATTCCATAGTCAGCTTTTCATAAACATCTCTACTAACATGAACAGGATATTCACTATACTGAAAACACAAATCATATTGATTATACAAAAGGTTTTATTCGGATTGAAGGGGTTATATTTTTAGGAGTAATTAATATTTTCAAATTGATTTCTTCCTTCCTTTCTTTGGAAGATTGCCACATTTTTTTTGTATTAAGATGGAGTAGAAGAAAGCCAAAAACTTTCGTTTCCAAAAAGGTTTTATATTCCACACTTAAATAGAGTTGAGAGTTTGAACAAAAATTATGCTCGTTTCCAAAACAAGCACAATTTTTGGATTTATTCTACGATGGTTTCACTTCTACCATCAATTATGATCATATTCACAGTGGCTTTAAATATAATTTTCAGCCTTCTGACACATTTCGAATGTAAATATTTGCTCATCGTTCGAAACGTTGTGTCTTTCTGTGGGCTCTTGTACGAAATCAAATCGTTATTTGAAATTCAAATATCCCCCAATCAAGAGAAGATAAAAATCATTCTGTTTTGAATTCCACATCATTTTGAACATTGGTATAAACCAATTTGATGTCGATTGTAGCATCGAAATACGACTATATTTGTTTCCAGGCCTTTGATCCGCTCGTTTTACGCTGTAGTATATTGAAATAGGCTCTCGGTCTATTGGTGGAAGCTGTTTGAAATCAATTTACACACATTTTTGTCATTTTCAACGAATTTCATCGAGTATTCTCAAATATTCTAGAGTGAATATCACTTTTTCATTCTTTCGTATTCTTTTCATTGATAGGGGCGGGAAACTACCAGCTCTAAATCTTTCTGGAGGACGAAGCTAACCTTGTTACCCTCGTATCTGTAACAGATAATATGGAGACATATTTTTATGCTAACCTTGCAAAGCTGTCAGATTGCTAATAAACCTAAATTCGGGCCCTTTTACCCTTATTGTGAAATTTTGTACGTCATAAATGAACAAGTGGATTTTGACTGATCACATCATTTCCTAAATGAATCCCGTTTTGGATCACCAAACCCTTCAAAAAGTTGTTCTAAAACATGTATGGTCAAAAAAGTCAAACTTTCCAGTGGACTGTCGTCAGTTACCATTTGACAAAACTTACTTTTGCCAAAACTTCAAATATAAATTCATTATGGTCAACTAATTTTTTTGAAATGAAAAAAACCAGAAAGCTGGTCGAGAATTATCGGTAACATTGAAATATTATTCGATATTTCCTGCATAATAGGAAAATATTGATGGAAAAGACTATAAAATGCAGGTATCGTTTAGATGAAATGTCAAGCAATCACATATTTATGACCAGTAAATCTGAAAAATCGCATGCTTTCACAATAAAGGTTATCCTCCATTAATAGAAAAACGCTGAATGGCATATGGAAATGTACGCCGATAAATTGTGGTTTGTTTAAATCAAATTGATCCAAATTCGAGTAATCTGAAAAATATTCATTGTTTTTTGTAATTGTATATTGAATTCATAAAATCAATTCCAATGAATTAAAATGGCGTATTCATTCAAAAAACTGGGAAATCCGTTCCTACGGATGCTAAACAATATGCCACTTCTCTCTTTGCTTTCATACGTTCAAAATGAAAGATTTCTCACGCAGTGAGAAATATCCGCCATTACAGTGAGAAATTATTTCTCACTGTATTAGATTTTAGCTCAAGGTTGTGTTGTCTTCCGAATCGAAGAGAGACACTGTGATCACTGTTTGTACATGGAAGATATCTGGAAAAAACTATTACCAACTATAATCTCAGAAATAAACTAACCGATTTGGGTAAAGTTTTGACTAATTCATCTTGGTAAATTTGACTCAACAGTCAGTATTACATTCATTCCAGAAGGTTTATAAATGATTAGGTCAATTTAAAAAATCAAGTCACATTCGTTGGAAAAATTATAATAAAAAAACTGTCAGTTGATTTGAATAAATTTCATTCTATACAGTTTGTAAAACGATTTAATTATAGATCAACTAATAGATGAATATATCGGATCTTTTCTTTGTTGGAAAATCAAGGAAAAATCAAAAACTGAAAAATACAAACACGGGAATGAAGTCAAGGGCAATGACTAGTCGAAAAGTTTGAAGTGCATGATTATTTAAAAAAAAATAATACATTCGCTGGTATCCATTTCAAAGTTTTGTTTGGAAAAAGTGTCCAACTGAATTATCAACTCGTTCTACATGCGAATAAAAGATTCGCCAAATTCAAACTTGGATTTGTACAAATGGTTTTCTAAAGAATGTATTCCAGTTAAAGATAAATGATCGTGAATGTGGAAAATCCTTTCGAAACTAAAACTCACTGTACCGTTAGTTAGCGAATTTGTATAGAAAGCTGTATAAGAAACAGCTGAAATGTGACTGAAATTATGTTCGGAGCATCCTCCTGGCTGCTACATCAAAGGATGTACTCAATAGCTCAGAAGATATCCGTTTTCATTATTTCCTTTGTTCGCCTCGTTTTCATAATGCCAAAATTTCAGGTCAGATATGACAATTATTTTTAAAAAGAATGACACTTGGTACATTCGTTTGGATTGGAGATTTTTTGTAATGTCAGTAGGTCGTTTGAACTGCTATGGGAAATTTGTGAGTTTGTATTGGAATGGAAAAGCTGCCTAATAACTTTTTTGTCGTGTCAAATTGATTTGAAACCCGAAAACAAATTTCTAACGCAGGTGAAATCGAAGGGTAAGCCAAATAATCTTTTTTGTGTTAGCAGGAATGAAGTCTCTGTAGGGGGTAATTAATGCCGATGGCTCCATCTCTAATCGACTTAAGAATTGGAATTGAATTCGAAATATCTTTTTTTCGACGACAAAAACAAGCACTACAAAAAATCCTCAAGACGCTATAAAAGCGATGCCTGTGCAAAAGTAGCGATCCACATTGTATTTGAATCGCTGGCAATGAAATCCATTTGGAAAAGCATTCTCAGAATGAAAAGAGAAATGAAAATGTCTATGTTTTTTACTACTTTTATTTGTAACTAACGTTACTGCAGTTTCGTCCTATATGGACATTCTCAAACGTATACAATAAACTA